>MU273902.1:0-18181 GCA_022160365.1 Vararia minispora EC-137 | reverse complement strand
CATTTTGGCTAACCCTGCCTTGTCAGCCGTGCTACTCAGCAGATGACATATGGGTGCACAGTGCAGACGAGTCGCCGCTTGGCTCAGCTGGCACGCCTGGCATTGGCGCACACAGGCCGCTCGGGATGGTGGCGTGTGTAACGATATGGGAAGGGTGAGGGTGAGAGGACAAGGACAAGGACAAGGACAAGGACAAGGACAAGGATGAGGACAAGGGCAAGGGCAAGGGCAAGGGCAAGGGCAAGGGCAAGGGCAAGGGCAAGGGCAAGGGCAAGGGCAAGGGCAAGGGCAAGGGCAAGGGCAAGGGCGAGGGCAAGGGCAAGGGCAAGGGCAAGGGCGAGAGAGATGGAGAGGGCGGCCGCAGCAAGAGATCAGGCGAGTATGACAAAGGATGCAAGCGTGAAGGCAAAGGGAAGTGCAAGCTCTGGCCAGGAAAGAGCACAGGGTGTGCAGGGCGACAGTGGGTGAGTCTGAGTATGCTTGCCATTCTCGGAGGCGACAGCCTCACTGTTAACGATCCCATCCACCCCGTCCTCTTGCCGCCCTCGACCACGTTTTAGATACTGACATCTTGCTCCAGCCATCTCCCACTTCCATACTATTGGCGTCGGCACCCGCATTATCAAGTCTGCTGAGCACGCCATTATACACTACAGCTTGCTCTCCCTGTCCACCTCGCCCTCCACACGACCATACCTCCTCGTCGCGCCAATCTCCTCGAAGCCTCGCGCACCCGTTCTGCATTATCGCCTCAACGTTCCCGACTTCCCAATTGGACCCCAAGATTTCTTTTCTGTCTCTGTCACCGTGCACGCCAACCATCAACTCGCTTCCCTCCACAGCCATTATGTCCCACGCCCACATCCTCCCCTCCTCTTCCGCACCTGCCGACCCCGCAAGCACAACATATACGTCCATTGTCACCGGTGCCAAATCTGGTTTCAAACGCTTCATACACGATGCCCACGGCGTCTGGACGCGCACCCTTGCGCTCAAGGGCTTCCAGCGGTAGTCCTTTACCCGTGCCGACTCCTGCAGCACTGCCACACATAGGAGCGATTTGTGCCGAGTGCCTAGGTGAGGAAGAAACGATCCAACACTTCATCTATGAGTGCCCAGAATTCGAGGAAGCCCGATCGATTCTCCGTCGCGCAACAGGACGCGCCTTTTACTCGTTAACGTACCTCTTCTCAGACAAAAAGGGGTCAAGCCATTTCATCAAGTTCGTATGCGCCACCGGGCACATTCAAATGGACCCGACAGCGCAACTGAAACAGTGAGGCAGCGGCGCTGACAGCATGAGGAATGCACTCCCATATGCTCGAGTGGCAGGAAAGGATCTCACCTTCCCTTAATAGGCGTGGAGATCGGGGTCGGAAGGGCAAGAGTGCGAGGCGGCAAGCTTTTTCCCCACTGGGGTTTTTTAACGCGCCGCTCATGACCATGGCTCAAGAGTCCCGCACGTGAGAGGAAAGAGGATGGAATCAGATGAGAACACAGGATCGCAGCCAACACTCCGTTTTGTGCATGCAAGACAGCGGCCAGCAGACTCGCACACAACAACCCACAGCCGAAGTAGACGACCAGGCGTCTCTTCCTGGAATGCCCCAGCCTTTTCACCACGCAAGATCACTCTGGTGGCCGAGCGCCCCTACAGTTCGCACCTTACAACACCAACGGACGTATATGATTGCAGTTTATGTACTTCGTTAATGTCCACTATGGGGCCCACTCCCCCTGGACAGTAAATATTATACAAACAAACAAACAAACAAACAGTAGCATCCTTGCTCAGCTATGGGGACCTCTCTACTTTGTAGGCCTGTGTGCAAGCATGCGGAGGTAGGCAGCAGAGAAGCTGGACGATGGTGGCGACAGAAGGGGGAGGTGAGGTGGGGTGTGGCGAGCTCGTCGACAGCTGTAGCATCAAGAATGGGCAACAGTTTGGGGAGTCTGCCCTGCCTATCCTATGCAAGTGCTGGTTCAGCGGTGTGTGATGCGTACGAAAGCGAAAGAGTGCGGCGCTTGCCGCTTTTGATCATGTGGCCACTAGTTCGAGGAATCCCTTGTGCAGCAGGGAAGGGACTAGAGCGTAAAGCTTCGAGTACCGAGGGGAGGACTGCCGTTCCGCGAGCCATTGCCTGTGCAGGTGTGCCGCGTGGTTTTGTAACACTGCCGATTTGCTGGCAGGAAGTATGTCCCTCAGTGTCGACACCCTGAGGACGCTGGGAAGTAGTGCACAATGACTAGAATAGCCTTGCACTGCTTTCTTAGCTCGAGCGTCAGTCACCTCGTTCCATGTGGCGCCTTCATGACCCACCACCCAATGCATGGATAGGTTAAAGCCTGTGCCTCTCGTGTCTGACATATGCTGGGCCTCCGTCCTGAACCAATCTAGAATGTATTGGCCCAGCTGTGCCTTCTGCGTTTGCCCTATTGAGTGCAGGACAGCTTGATTGTCGAGGCTGATGGATGTGCTTTGGGAGATGCGACACTGTTCGAGACGAATCAGCCTGCTCGCTAAGAGAATGCCTACTGCTTCCGCTTCATACACCATGTCGTATCTCGCGCTGCCTAAATGAAAGGAAAGCATTTTCATATACCTCCATGATTTGTCCGTGCGAACGAGTAATGCTGCAGCGCCCACTCCTCCTTTGTAGAGTAAGCCATTGCTGTATGTCCTGATAACAGATGTTAGGTTCTTGTCAGCATCCACTGCCGCTTTCCGGTCAGGCGCAAAGTGTGTGCTGAAAGGTGCAACCTGTGTCGGAGAATATTGGTACAGTGTGATCGTTTCCACCCTCAATTTTCGTAGGTGTGGGAAGGCGAGGAAAAGGGTGTGCAGGGGCGATCGGAATGAGACATTGGTGGAGGAGGTCTTACGAACCCGTTTGATGATGCTTGCTAGAGGGTGAGTTTCTGGGAGGGTCAGTAACCGGGCGAGAGCACGGTGACAATGTAGGAAGACTAATAAGTGCATCGGCAAGAGATTTGTGTGGATGTCTAAGGTGTCGTTCAGAGATGAATGAAGTCCTCCTGTTATACCAAGCGCCACGATCCTCTGCACCCTTGCGAGGCGTGTAATCATACGGACTGAGCCCGACCTCTTCTGATGGGTACCTGCGTCGTGTTCCTCGTTTTTGTGAGGCGTTGCGCGATAAATGGGGGTGCACCAGACGTCTGCCCCATAGAGTATCTTCAGTATTGCGGCTTCTCGATATATTTTGCGGCTGGCGCCTGGGGAGAGTTCTTTCGTGGTCTTAGAAAGGAGTGCCATCTGAAGAACATATGCAATAGCCTTGCCCAAAATGTGGTCAGCTTGGTCCGTCCAGCGCAGTTCCTGGTCCATCAATATTCCCAGGGATTTATGCACCCGCACCGGGGTCATCAGTGTTCCTGCGATGGTTAGCAATGGTCGTGGAATGGGACACGTCCGTCCAGGACAATCGGGGTCAGCACTCTGCTTCCTCAAGAAACCAACTATCCCAAATTTGTTGTACTCCCAGCGTGAGTTGTGAGTTCAGGACCATTCAACGGCTCCGTTCTGCCTTTCAAACATTCCTACCAATATGGTGTTCGTGTCCGCAAAGGTGTCTCCCTTTGCCAGGAAGGTGACGTCATTGACTATTGCAGCTGCGACCTCCTGTGGGCTAGCAGGGATTTGTAGAAGGTCAGCATTATAAAAAAGATACAGGAGCATGGAGAGCGGGTCGCCTTGACCAATACTGTTGTTCACTTGTATGGGATCGGATACATAGTCATCAAAGGAGAGTGTCGTGCGCCGGTTAGAGAGGAGGTGTTCTACGAAGTCCACATACACCTTTGGCACTCGAGCCCGCCATAAATCCCTGATCAGAACGTGTGGAACCACATTTGGGAATGCTCCCGCAATAGTCATCAAAGGAG
This sequence comes from Vararia minispora EC-137, assembly GCA_022160365.1. Classification (NCBI taxonomy): domain Eukaryota; kingdom Fungi; phylum Basidiomycota; class Agaricomycetes; order Russulales; family Lachnocladiaceae; genus Vararia; species Vararia minispora. The sequence goes on along the minus strand of MU273902.1, from coordinate 14,275 downwards.
AGTGTCGTGCGCCGGTTAGAGAGGAGGTGTTCTACGAAGTCCACATACACCTTTGGCACTCGAGCCCGCCGTAAATCCCTGATCAGAACGTGTGGAACCACATTTGGGAATGCTCCCGCAATATCAGCAAAAGCTGCCGATACCACCTTACCTTCGTGCCACACATCTGTAATAAAAGTCGTCATGTAATGTAGGCAATCGGTGGTCGTATGTCCTGGCCAGCCTCCGAAGTGTATGCTCGGCAAAAGTTGGTGCTTTTCTACAAGGAAGGTCAGTCTCTCGGTCAGAATAGCTGTGAGGACCTTGGGCAATGTGTTGTAAAGTGCGATCGGCCGGTAAGATTTCGGCTTGCTGTAGTCTGCCCGACCGGGTTTCCTGAGAACAACAGTCGAGAATACCCGCCACTTGTCGTAATACAGCCCTTTTTCTAAGATAGCCTTGTATGTCTCGAGAATGCAGACTGCTATCAGATCCGTGGTCTTTTGCAGGACCACGTTATAGATGCTGTCCGGTCCTGGCACCTTGTAGGGGTGGAGGCGCTTGAGGTAACAGATTACCATAGAGCGTGTGATGGGTGGTAGGTCTTCCACTGGTGGGGGAAACTGTTTGCCCACATCTGGTTGGGGCCGTTGATCTGTACTGCCCTGTGGCACCGAAGCCTGCGAGAGGGGGTGAGGCAGAGGGGGTGGTGGGGGAAAGAATACCGTCGCGAGAGCCTTGTACTTCCCTTCATTCGATACGAGCTCTTCAACCACGCCAGAGGCCAATGTTATTTTAAGTGCGGGGATTCTCGTGGGTCCGCTGTCCGAGCTGTCCGATGTAGTGTACTTCCCGGCTGTCCAAATGTCTTTCTCCACGGCCTGTTCGAGCCAGTCATCCCAGTGTTGACGCTTCATGTTCTTTATTGCGTCCACGCACTCTTTCTGGGCCTTGTGGAATTGGCGGTGACTTGGGTGAAAAGGGTCGCCCTGCCACTTGTACGATTCATTTGCCGCTCGGCTCTTGGTGTGCTTCAAGTCAGTGAGTTCGTCAGTCCACCACCGTTTTTGATTTGGGAGAAACTTTGTCTTTTGAATCTTCTTGTCTGTGGTGGCCTGCAAGGACACGGTCAGCTGGTTCACTGCGATATCAAGTGTTACAGTTTGACGCCTCACCTACACCACCGGCGCCACACCCTAACTACGGCACACGCCCCAACATCGGCCCAAACGCATCGGACACCTCGCTAAATGTGCATCTCAACAGACGTGCGCCACATCAACAAGCGCACGCTTTGCCACGAGCGCGCGCCCCTCATAGAAGCGCCCTGTCAGCATATCTTTATAAGCGGTCTGGACTCCGGTCAGCAGCGACGACTAATCGGCATCAGTCACAGCCTCGACATGAGTTATCACTTCGGCAATGACTCATGCTTAGTCATTCCCCTTGTTGTTCTCCCGCTTATATTATCGTCTCGCGCACGGACCATGTATCAGTATATAAGAAGCCTCGGTTCCAGTGTAGATCCCCAGCTCGTCCACTTGTACCCCAAGTGACTCGCAATCTAATACTTCTCTCGCTCTCCCCGTTCCCTTTCTCTCGCCGTCTGCCTCAACCTCACCCTTGTCACTAAGTCTGTGCAGCCCGGGGGCTTCCGCTCGCTAAGTCCTAACATTTGGACGAGCTCCCCTCACCCCGCTCTGCACACGCTCACCCCTTCCCAGTGGCACACGTCACCATTGACTGGGACCTCAGCTTCCTCAACATTGAGACCACCCCTGTCACCCCATTCACCAGCTACTCAGACGTCGACCAGTCCGCGTTCACCGCCAGGACCCTGTGTCCTTCAACAACGCGTACGTCCGCGTACACACCGTCTTCAACCGCGACAGTGCCCGTCGCGTGACCACCTATGCCTACGTATGAGCCTGGCAAAGCCACAGTCCAGAGCTCCAACGCCTGCGTCTCATCTTCTAAGTTCTCGACGTGTTCCATGTCTACAGTTCGACAACCACAAGCTTCCGCATCCACCCGCGGCGCGCACTCGTAGAGCGTCGCTTACGCCGCACCACTGACTTCTCGTTGTACCCTCCAAACAGGGGGATCTTTGACAGCGTCCGCCAAGCCCTCAACGAGAACGAGCGAGGGAACTGAAGGAGGAGGATTAGCCGCCCCACCTTTTGTAACGCGTAGCACACAACGACCTCAAGAAGGCATTGATAAATCGAACAATTTCGTGCATTGATTGCCCATCATTTCCACGCCTAGCACTTGCACGACTCCCAGACCCGACCCCGACCTAGAGGACGACGAACACGTTCCTCTAGCACACAGAACCCAGACCCCGACATCCGACATCCCATCACAGACCTCGGAGGATTTCGAAAACTTCCCGCCTCTCACCCCTGATCTCGTTCCCGCAGGGTTCCGAGTAGCACCCAGCGGCAATTTCCTCTACGCCCGCACTCACACTGGCGAGTATCGAGTCGGCTGGAATTGGACTCACGACTTCCATCCCATCTTTAATTGGGAAGGACACCCACATCTCGGAGACTCATACCTCCACCGACACGATTTTATTGCGGCCGAAACTCTCGAACGTGCCGCACAAGCTGTCTCTTGTGCCCGATCCAGAGCATCTAACCGCTCACAGCCCTCAACCCGACCCCCAACTCGACTGCTGACCCGCCTCCAATCCACTATGGTTGGCACGCCCCCACCAACATCTGTCGCCAGACCGGCATTCCAGCCAGCGAGCACGCGCCCTATGGAGCGCATCAAAGAAGAACGGCCGCAACCCCAACCCGCGGCACCCGCGGCCACCCGAAGCATCGCTCGGGTGATTGAAGAACTCGAACGCCAGAGCAACCCCGCCGAGGATGTCGAGACCGAGACGGTTACCGACACCAGTAAGATGGGCGGCACCCCCAAGCCGTTCAAAGATGACTGCAACGACGCGCGAAATTATCGCACACGCTGCATGATGCACTTTATGTGCAACCCCAAAACGTTCAAGACAGACCTGAGCCGTATTAACTACTTCTGCCAGAACATGGATGGCAATATGTCCAAGAAGTGGGCTGCGTCGGTCCTTGAGGAGGTCATGGAGGACCACCTCAGCCGGACTTTTCTGCCGCGGTGGTCGCTTACGCGCGTCTTCGAGACGTTTATTGCGCAGTTCTCCCCGGTCGACGAGGAGACCAAGGCCCAGGCAGAGCTCGAAGAAATCGAGCAGGGTAAGGACACCACGGCGGACTACACGCTGCGGTTCAACGTGATGGCCAAACGGGCCGGTTACAATGAGCGCGCGGTGCTCTGCTTCTACCGCAAGGGGCTGAACGCCAACTTGCACAGCAAGGTCGACGCAAGCGAGCCCTCGCGCATCGCCACCCTGGGAGACTATCAGGAAGTGGCGAAGCAGAATGATGAGATATGGCGGCGCGAGCGCGTCGAACACCAGGTGTGGGGCAAAGGTACGCCCTCCACCAAACGGTCGAGCGATGATACTGGCACCACCTCGCAGGACAAACGGCCAATCAAGGTCAATGCGGTGACCACGAGCGGCAGGAACAGACGTCCGGGGAAGCTTACCGACGTGGAGCACGAGTACCTGCGCAACAACAGCGGCTGTTTCTTCTGCTGCAAGATCGGGCACGTCATACACAACTGCCCTGAGCGCGTCGCTGCCAGTATCCCGACGCACGAGCAGGGCCCCTCGCCGACGATGCGAGCGGTCAAGGTCGAGAAGCAGGAAGACAACGTGGAGGCCCTGGTAGCACGCATCAAGGCGCTTGGAGTAGAGATGATGGACCGAGCTAGCAAGGCGCTAGGCTCGGCGGATTTTTAGACGGTCCTCGCACAACGTCGTCGCATAGGACCCCGCCTTCGACTTGGAATAGAAAGTTTATTGATGTATTATCTCGTGAGCCGCGCTCTTCGTCAATAAAGGTCTCTGCTACTCGCAACATGCAGACCCCATCCATCAAGCTCTGAGGGAAATTCATCGGCAAAATAACCGGTCGACAAATCGACGTCTCTGCTCTGCAAGATAGCGGAGCAGAAGGAATCCTAGTTGATGACAAGTTCATCAACAACCATCGGCTAACGACAAAACCACTGGCACGACCCATTTCCGTCAAAAATGTTGACGGGATGGACAACGGAATGGGACCGGTGCGTGACTTGACCCTCCAACAGTTACATATATACTCAGACAACGGTAGCTCTTATCACGAGGAAGACGTCGAGATGTATGTTGCCGACCTAGGTGACCAAGACATAATCCTCGGGACTGACTGGTTGTGAAAACACAACCCGAAAGTCGACTGGCAACAGGACCACATCGACATGATGCAGTGCCTGCCCAACTGCCTTCTTGCAGACCCGCCTGTCATACAGCTACAAATGGAACATCTGACTCCTCGGAAACCACCCCCAGTCACATGCGAGGAAGTTGACGACGAGGACGACATTACGCCCATACACCATACAACCCTCGACGACGACATCCTCGACACAGAAACCCAACGCCGGATGCCTCCAGCCCAGCTAACCCCCTAACGACACCCTGTCTACACCGAAGGACCCACCGATCTCGGTTCCTTGGGTGCTGGAGGGCCTACAGCTCACCAGGATCATCCCGGATATCGCCACCTGCACTGTTGAGGATGGCAACGTGATCCTGTATATGGAGGACTATACGGAGGACCCAGATGAGTCGTTCATCCCTATACGTGCCGGCTCTACCAAGTCACAACAACTGGCAGAGGCAGCCCTAGCCAAGCAGAAGGTCAAGACGTTCAACAAAATGGTTCCCGAACAGTACCGCAACTTCACCAAGGTCTTCGACAAGGTTGCCTCCGAACGCCTCCCGGAACAGGGCGTCTGGGACCATGCCATCGATCTTAAGGACGACTTCATGCCCAGGCCGTGTAAACTCTACCCACTGTCGCCCGCTGAACAGACCGAACTAGACAACTTCCTCAATGAACAGTTGTCTAAAGGCTACATTCGGCCGTCCAAGTCACCCATGGCAAGTCCCTTCTTTTTCGTTAAAAAGAAGGACGGACGACTACGACCCATCCAGGATTATCGACACCTCAACTCCGGCACAATCAAGAACACCTACCCTCTTCCACTCGTCAATGAAATCGTCGACAAGCTCAAGGGCGCTCGGATCTTCTCCAAGGTCGACGTCCATTGGGGGTACGAAAACATTCACATCAAGGAGGGCGACAAATGGAAAGCCGCCTTCAGGATGAATCGCGGACTATTCGAACCCCTGGTAATGTTTTTTGGTCTTACAAACTCTTCAGCGACCTTCCAGGCCATGATGAATGAAGTATTCAAGGACCTTATCGCTGAAGGTGTCGTGATCATTTACATGGACGATATACTGGTATTCACGAACACCGTCGAGCGACACCGGAAGGTAATGCGACGAGTCCTGCAGCGACTTCAAGACAATGACCTTTACCTTAAACCGAGGAAGTGCCTCTTCGAACAAATGGAAGTGGAGTTCCTCGGCCTCGTCGTCTCGCACAACAGCGTTGCAATGGATCCGGTCAAACTAGGCGGTATCGACGAGTGGCCCGTTCCAACCAAGATCAAGGAAGTACAATCCTTCCTTGGGTTCGCAAACTTCTACAGGCGCTTCATCAAGGATTTCTCGACCATAGCGCACCCGTTGTTCGAACTGACGAAAAAGGACACACCCTGGGACTGGTCAGGAGATTGCCAAACCGCCTTTTTACGGCTTAAAGATGTGTTCACCTCATCACCCGTCCTATTAATGCCTGACCACGAGAAACCATTCCGAATCGAGTGTGATGCCTCTGACTTTGCCACTGACGCTGTTCTCAGTCAAGAGGGCGAGGACGGCCAGTAGCATCCTGTCGCATATTTGTCCAAGTCTTTCAACCCAGCTGAACGAAACTACAACATCTTTGATAAGAAACTCCTCGCTGTTATTCACGCACTCGAAGCCTGGCGACACCACCTGGAAGGGGCCTAGCACACGGTTCAAATCTTCACGGATCATAAAAACCTTGAGTACTTCACGCAGTCGCAGAAGCTTAACCGCCGGCAAGCTAGGTGGTCCTTGTACCTGTCTCGTTTCGACTTCGAGCTTCACCATAAGCCCGGCAGCACTAATTGAGCAGACGGCCTGTCTCGACGGCCGGACCATTCAGAAGGAGTCGACAACGACAATGAAGGGAAGGTCCTCTTCCACGTTTGAATGGTGAAACCAACGGATATTGACAAGATCCGAGAGCGCATTCAAACCTCAAAGACCATAGACAACGAAGTCCTGCAACCGCTCACGGTTATTAACGAAGACGGACCCCCATCACTAAGTCGCACTCTTGGTGATTGGGAGCAACGAGATGGGCTCACGCTCTATTAAGGACGGGTATACGTACCCAACGACACGGAACTGCGACGAGATATAGTTCGCCTTTGCCACGACACGCCTGGCACGGGACATCTGGGACATTTTCGAACACAGGAACTGGTAACACGCGACTTCTGGTGGCCAGGCCTATCCGTCTTCGTCTGTAAATACATCAAGGGCTGCGCCATCTGCCAAGTCACCAAGAACCTCACCCATAGGCCGTCGGTTCCCCTGTCACCGAACCCAATCCCTGAACGACCATTCCAGACGTTGACAACAGATTTTATCACCGACTTACCAGAATGCAAAGGGTTCGACTCGATAGCTGCCTACGTCGACCGAGGTTACAAGATGGTTTACCTGGCACCCACGAACAAGACCGTCGATAGTCTAGGGTCGAGCGACCTCTTTATGCGCTACGTCTTTCCCCACACCGGCCTGATAGAACAGCTCATTTCAGATCGAGGTCCGCAATTCGCGAGCGCCACTATGTAAGAACTTCTGAAACGACTGGGCATCAAGTCCTCGCTCAGCACGGCCTATCATCCTCAGACAGACAGACAAACGGAGCGTTTCAATCAGGAACTCGAACAGTATCTGCGAGCCTTCTGTAATCATCGACAGGACAATTGGGTGGATTGGCTACCTATCGCGCAGTTTGTTCACAACTCACGTGTTCATTTGGCTACTGGCAAGTCACCCTTCGAACTGTTATACGGGTTTACTCTGCGCTTCTACCCAGAGTTTACGACCAAATCGGACTTTCCCGCCTTAACTGAACACCTTGAACGACTCAACGATATTCGCGAAGAAGCCCGGACCAGCCTGCGAATGGCTGCAGACATCATGCACGATCAGCATGGCGACTCCAAAGCGACCTACGTTCCATTCAAGGTCGGCGACAAGGTCTATCTGGAGGGAAAAAACATACGCACGACTCAAACCAAAGCTAAGCTTGGAGCTAAGCATTGGGGACCATTTACGATCATCGACATTCTAGGTCCGCTCACATATTGACTCGACATCCCCAAGTCCTGAAAGTGCATCCACCCAGTATTCCATGCCTCGATCCTCACTCCTGCCATCGACACCGACGCTCATGGATCAAACTACCTTGAACCTCCCCCAGAGTTAATCGACAACGAGGAAGAATGGGAGGTCGAGATTGTCGACGAAGGACCGGTCGGACGAGGGTTTAACTACCTCGTCCATTATATCGGCTATTCGGACACCAAGAATCGTTGAACTCCCATGAGTCAGCTCAAGAACGCAAAGGAAGCAATCGCTGAGTACCACGAGTGTCACCCCTCTGCACCCAAACCGCAGAACCTCACTCAGTTTTTATCAGGAAAAAGCAAACCCGGGCCCAAATGTGCTCCCGGCGTAAGCATGTCCTAAGAGGGGGGTAATGTTACGGTTTGACACCTCACCTACACCACCAGCGCCACACCCTAACTACAGCACACGCCCCAACATCGGCCCAAACGCATCGGACACCTCGCTAAATGTGCATCTCAACAGACGTGCACCACATCAACAAGCGCACGCATTGCCACGAGCACGCACCCCTCATAGAAGCACCCTGTCAGCATATCCTTATAAGCGGTCTGGACTCCGGTCAGCGGCAACGACTAATCGGCATTAGTCACAGCCTTGACATGAGTCATCACTTCGGCAATGACTTATGCTTAGTCGTTTCCCTTGTTGTTCTCCTGCTTACATTATCGTCTCGCGCACGGACCATGTATCAGTATATAAGAAGCCTCGGTTCCAGTGTAGATCCCCAGCTCATCCACTTGTACCTCAAGTGACTCGCAATCTAATACTTCTCTCGCTCTCCTCGTTCCCTTTCCCTCGCCGTCTGCCTCAACCTCACCCTTGTCACTAAGTCCGTGCAGCCTGGGGGCTTCCGCTCGCTAAGTCCTAACATCAAGTTCCCTTTGTGAGCGGATTGTCTGGACTGTGGGTAAGTTCTCGAGTAGAATCAAGAGTTCCTTGCGGAAGTATTTCCAAGACACTTCCTTTATCTTCAGACGGACTCTTCGCTTCCTGCGCTCGAGAGGGATGTCTATCAGTGATAGAGAGGTGGTCCGTCACCAGGCCCCTTTGATCTGGGAGGGTGTCGCAGAAGGTGACCAACTTAGCTAACCTGCTCAAGATCCAGATATTGTCTGGGTGCAACCATCTCTTTGTAACACTGTGCTGTAGTGTTGGGGTACCTGACTTCAGTGCCATCACCAGTCCGCTGTCGCTAATTGCCTGTATGAGTAGTTCTGCTTCTTTGATAGTGTGGGGTGTGAACAGATGTCCTGCTATTAGGTCATCCCATAACAGGTGGTGCCTATTAAAATCTCCACACCAAATGACGTGTGATCTCTCACCTCCTGTTAGATCCCGCCTATGCAGGAACATGAAACCAGCTAGTCTAGAAAGAGTGCGTGAGTACTCGCAATTGTTGTAAATATTAAATATTGTCAGTTTTCCAAAGAAGCCCTTGATTTGTACGACGACCACATCCGAGCTTGGGAAATCTATTTGTTTCCATGTGTCAGTCTTCATCGCCACATTTACCATTACGACCGCTCTGTCTCGTTCCCGGCGGCTGGTCCTTGGGTACTAAAAAATGGTTAGTAGAATATATGACGTGGTAATGTGGGTTGGTCCTAGTGAGTCTTCAAAAGTCCGCATATGGCTCCTGTATCAGTAATAAGTCGTAAGCGTTGTGTAGGTCTTCGGTGTTGATTTGGTTTTACTGTGTGCTTTCCAATTTCTGTAGGTTCTGCTGCCAGAGTTGTCGGTGCGGCATCTGCACAAGAGGTTCCCGAGCTGGAGGGTGCGTTACTGGTGCCAATGTGTTGTCCTGTCTATTCATGATAGAAGGATGAGGGGGGCATCCTGTCTTGTGGGATTGTAGCACGTGTCTGCATATTATGACATGTCTTGCCATTGGGCATCTCGCAAGCTGGCTGTTCTGTTATAAAGTCAGTGATCGTCCACTATCTTAGCGGGGCAGTTGTGTTAGCATCTGAGAAGGCACGTTTACCGGCCCAGCCCCTGTCTCTTTGCATCGGAGGACCGGGCGGGGCACCCCTTTGCAAGGGTGTACAGTGTCGGACAACCAATGACGACAATTTATACTGACATTGCTGTTGGGTCAGGCACACTACGGGAATTGCTTCTGTTTGCTAAGGGGACATTGCATAAATATTTTGGACCTTGTAGCTTGTATCGTTCGCACAGAATTCGACCTTTTTGGCCCAAGCAACCTCAAAACTTTGGCCACCCTCGCTTTTTGGGCGCTAAATTCATGAAAAAATATGCAATAGCTTGCTTTTGTGAATTCAAGTATGATTGAGTAAAAAAGTAGCAGGCAGGTTGAACAGGTGTATGAGGAAAAAAGGAAAGTCACTGTGACGCGGCAAACAAGTGCGTGCCCTGTTGACGTCATTCACTGTTTCTTCAATAGATCTTGGCAATTCATGGATGCTTATCAGAAAGGGCTGACAGGAAAGGGCGAAGTGGGCCGTGCAGAAGCATAAAGCACATCATCGTGTTGCGCAGTCAGCAATGCTGACTGTTGCAGTAGTTATGAACTGACCAGTGTCACTGGTGAGGGTTCGGCTGAGCTTGTGAGATTGGAGCTAAGGTCCAGCCGAGCGGAGCCACCGGCAGCTTCCGCATAAGAGCAGCCTCACGCACTGTGCATTTTTCCTTCCCGTCCTCGCTTCTCATCTCGTCCCTTGTCTGCCCGGCACACCGTCGCTTGCCCTGTCAGTACAGACTCACAGTAGGTCGCAGTGGGAAGCTGCCGCCGGCACAGACGAGCCCATAGTGGGCACTTGTACTCACATAAACCACTGAAATGGCTCAAAACTTTGGCCACCCTCAAAAAGGCGTGGAAAAAATAAGGAAAAATCATTTTTGGGCTCTTTAGGCCCACTGGAGTCTATCCCAAGCTTTATGAGCCGGAATTCCCACCCATTCAAGCGCTACAGGAATTGTCGTGTTTGGTTGTCCAGCACTGTAGGTGTAGAAGCATGCGACGCCCAAATCCAAGGTTCCTCCATGGGGAAGAACACGAGTCCATTTTCTGGGTGGTGCGAGTCATACTGCTCACATTTCCGCTGAAATTCTGGACAGATGCGATCCCGGCTGGAGTGGTCATCTGCCCAACACGAGACGCAGTAGGAGGAGGAGGAGTTCACACAGTCAACAGTGTGGTGTTTTCCCCTGCACTTCCCGCAAATATCCTCTGTTGCTAAGCAGGTGTTTGTGTAGTGCCCGTAGGACTGGCACTTAAGACACCGAACCGGCTCTTTCTTCATCTTCGTTCCCAAGATCCTCTTACTGCAAATGACCATACCATTCAGTAAAAATTTGTTTGCCGTCTCTGCGTTCACAAATGTCAGGGTTTGACCCAATGATAGAGTTCGGCTCTATTTGGTTAACTAGTCCTATTTCTCGGAGGTCCCCCGGCTGATCCGGCTGGAAATGCAATGGGACGAAGAGTCCCATAATATGATACAGTCTTTCTTTTACCGTCGCGTGTATAGGGATTGCTTCATGGAACGCCAACTTGCCATCCGACCGGATCCAGCTTGCTGCTTGTTCTGAGATAAACTCAAGCAACATACCTTCGTTCGACAGTCGTTCAAGAAGGGAAATCTTGATTTCAGTCCCGGCTTTGCTGCTTAGCTTCGCATCATCTGTGGCCTCTGAGAGTTTTCCCTTCATGTCGACAAGGCTGTAGGATTCTGAAATCAGTTCTTTACCTTCTGAGGCTGGAGCCGGTAGAGGGTCAAGAAGGATCTTCCTCGCTTGTATAGCATTCCTTGCTTGCGCTCTTATGGCCTCTGATGTGAATGCTGGTGTCTGTGTGAACGCCTTCGCCGTGCCCACTGGCGAGTGCAACGTTGCTGCTCGTGCGGCATTTACCTGTGCTACATCTGCATATGATCTTGCTTGTGCCTATACGGAGGAGGATATGGTTTTTAGCATCTCCGTGATGTTGCCTTCCAAGGCAGAGAACCGTTCTTCCATTCGGGCTTTGAAGTTCCTGATTCTATACGTGTTGTCCACCTGGTCGTTTGTCATGGTGTCGTTTACAGCCAAGGCAGCCAATCGCTCATGTTCTATATCGTGCAATTGCGCGACCAACAACCTCATCGTATCAATTTTCTTGGCGAGCATCGTGGGTGCACTTATGAACTTCTCCAGCATGTCGGCTATCGTGCTAGTGGTGATTTGCTGATCCTTCTGCATGTCTGGGACTAAGCCCCAGATTTGTTTTTCTCTCTTGGCCCATTCTTTCCCAGTTGCAGCTTCCAGATCTTTCTCTGCGTTCTTGTTTCTTTGACTGCGTCGTCTTTGTTCCATGTTCATGGCTCTGAAATGGTCAGTGATCGTTGTCGTGGCCTGTTTCGTGCTACGCAGCGTCCCTCTGCTCGCCACGTCAACCTCTAACCCGCCGTTCCCCCCATCTCCGGTTGTGCCTCCCCCAGAATTTCCAGACATAAGTCCGGAATGTGTAACATATGCCTAAGTCTTACTGTAAGTGAACGGTTGCCCGCATACTACATAGACTACTGAGGCGTGAGAAAATATAGGTGGTGATGGTTCCCCCCGGGAGCTGTTTTCGATGCTACTGTACATATTTGTATGGAGTATATATAGAATTTGAGTCGCTGCACCGATTACAGTCTGGTCTATTCATCTTGACCCTCTTCCTCGGCTTCCTTATCCATCTCCCCCCCTTCTATGCATGAGATGAGGAGCCCAAGCTTCTCAACCAGAAAATGTTTCCACCCTATGAAGAAAGCCAGCTGAACCTACCTCTGCTGCTCTCCTAGTCCAGCTCCCTCGGGTATGCTCTGCTGCCTCTCATCTGCTGTAGCCATGCTATCTCTGGGGAATGGAACCAGAGTGACAACGGAGCTAATTGCGGTCGCATCAAAGACCTTCGCAATGCCAGTGTACTTCATCGCACAGACTACTCCTAAGGATTTCTTGATGAGGTTTGCATCTGGAGGTCCAAAAAGGTACACCATTGCAATGGTTTTAGGACTCGAAGCTGCATTGAGACGTGTAAAGTATCAAATTTCACCAAAAATGTCCTCTTGCTTCCCATCCTTTCGCATTGTTGAAATCTGACTCAAGTTGAGCAGAGACTCTTTCACAGCACAAAACATACCTTGACACAGCGTGCGATGCGGCTCTCCTGCCTTTCTACCCATTCTGATCGAGCAATCTGACCCGATGGAATACTAAGACGACCCCATCTCTTAACCTCGCCGCTCCAGCCAAAGGTCGCATCCTTCTCCGCCATCCCCAGTTCATCTTGCCAGAAAATGTCAAATGCCTGGTGCTCACAGCAGCCCTCCGTTAAACAGGTACCTCCCGCACAGCACTGCACAGGTCGATATGTGTTGTCCAATTTATGAAGAAGCGTGTATCCACTAGCTGAATCAACAGAGCCACGAAGAGATTGGGATGGATCAGCAAATTGGGGGTAGATGGCGTGAAGGGCATTGATGCAGGTGCGCTGAATGCCATGCACAGCCAGATTCTGGAAGGGATTTGAAGGTTGGCGGATCTGCTTTCCAAAGTTGCCGATAGAGTGCTCAATGGGCCACTGTGTGCTAAGACCCAGAGGACCAATTTGTTATGTCTCTGGAGCACAGTGAGAAAGCTGATAGATGCTTGCGCGGACAAAATGGATTTGAAAGGGCTTTCGCTGATAGTAAGCTGCCTTAAACTCGAAGCAAAACTCTATAAGCACCTTGTGCGCAAGACGGAGCTCCACCTTTAATATGACACGCTGGTGAAGAATGCGAATGCTGAGCACTAGCTTGCAAAAATTGCACCAGTACACATCAGGCAGAATACCGTAGAGCAGAGCTGGGCAGAACCCATAAATGTAGATGAGGAATTCCCATGCTTTATACCCGCTGTTAATCTTCTCAGCTGTGTTTCAGGGAGGACGGCCAAATGAAGAGGGGAGATAGCTACAAGCAGCGGCAACAAGGTGTCCATGTTGCTTCCAAGTCTTGGGCTCATGAAGTACAGTCCAATCCCAGCTTGCTTGATTGTTGCCAACATCGCATTCAAGGGTGGCTCTCCAAAGTGCAATAAGGTCGGAAATATTCAGGGCAGGAAGGTGCATGAAATCAGTTGCAAAGCAGGCAGGAATACCAAGAATTCTTGATACTCCAGAAAAAACTGTTGGCTTGAAGACACCAGTCGCAAGTCGCCATTTCTTGTATTGGTCCTTGCTTTGCGACGCAAAGACGTACGATAGGTTCTCCTGATACCTGTATCCCTATATCAGCTCAACAATGTGGAGACAGACTACAGATCAGCGTACCTAGATGAAATTGTGTCTTGATGCCGCTCTGAAGTGAGTTGCTCTGTAGCTTTCTTGGGAAGTGGATAATCATTGTGGCTACATCCCTCAACAGCATAGCTGTATCCGGGTTTCAGACAGACAGGGAAATACTGTGAGCCTCCCTCCTTTCGGCGACCAACTAAGTCACAGTAGAGCCGGCAGCCTATACGTCCATGGTGGCCAACAAGCCCATCGAGCATTGCCATAGCTGGTGTGTCTGCGCCGACAAAAATAAGAAATGGGCGATCTATGATGTGCATTTGCTTTAGTGCATCCCATGATCGTAGGCCATCCCGCTGGAGAGCAGCAAGGTGGTGAAGGGCAGAATATATGAATGTGTCGAGATTTTTTGGTTTATTTGGTCCTGAAATAAACATTCCGGGAAGGACATGGACTTTTATAGCGGTGATCAGGAGAAATGTTCAGAAAAACCCAGATCTGGATCCAGCAATCTGATTGTTTATTATGGGGCTATTTAGACCCGTTCTCATTCTGTAGTGAGTGACACTCAAAACGAC
>MU273901.1:0-18279 GCA_022160365.1 Vararia minispora EC-137 | reverse complement strand
GGGGCGCGGGGTGTCGCGTCGGGGTCGAGGTCGGGGCCGGGGCCGGGACCGGGCAGGCTGTGTGGGTGGGAGCGGGGTCGGATTCGGATTCGGGTGCGCGGGGCGGGGGTGACTCGACGGGAGGCATACCTCGGGAAAGGCTCGTTCTGGAAGGGAGCAGGGATGGCGAGGCCGGCAAGGGGCTCGAGGAGATCAGCCGGCATGGTGTGGTCGTGCGGGGCCGCGAGGGGAACGGGAGTCCATTGGCTCATCAGGTACTCGTCGTCGTCGTCGGCGTCGTTGCCGCGGTCCTCTGATGGTCGTCGGCGTCGGTGTCGGCGCGAGGCGTGCGGGTCACTCGTCGGGGCGTGCGGGGACTCTCGGACGGGTGGGCCTCATGGGGGATGCAGGACGGACAAGCGGACGATGGTCGCAGGAGAAGGTCGAGAGAGCGGCGGCGGCGGCGACCGAGCTTATAAGCGGTCGTCTATGGGCGTCTATCCGCCAAGGCCATCAGACCCTCGCGCTCCCAGAACGGCCGCTTTCCTGCCAAATCTCCCCGCCGGCGCACGACCAGTCCGCCTCCTCCGGCTCCCGGCGAACCCTCCCCACACATCCCTCGCGCTCCCTGTCACTGTACCTCCTTGGTCTCTCGATGGCCGCTAGGACGCCCTCGGCTCGCTCGGCATCCTCCACAGCCTCGGCGTCCCCGCTCCGGTCCCCTGCCATCCCATCGAGTTCCAGCATCTGCAACACAGATCCAAGCAGCCCCACGCAATACCATGCACTCTTCGCTTGCACTCGTCCGACCGGCGCAGCACGCGCCGAGCTACAGAGCACATGTACACTGTGCTAGTCCTCCAGCAATCAAGCGGCCAAGCACTCCTCGGCTGTAGCGCACCACTGCGCGCAGCTCCAGGACAACTACACAAGAGCGCGACCAGCCCACTCGGCCCGTCCCTGCACATGCTCTCGCCAAAATCCCGCTGTCCTACCTCCACGCGTACCGCGGCCGACCAGGCGCGACGGCGCGGAAAGCGGGTAGCTTCGGATCGCCCGCGGTGGCACGCGGCCGATGCGTACCCATCCCTAGGATCACTGCTTCCCCGGGGCACCGCTGCTTCCCCAGAACACAGCGCTTCTCGCGGAACCGCTTTTAGCCCGCTTCTTGCGCTCGCGCTTGCACTTGTATGCCGACCGATAGGCACGCCTTCGCGAAGGGGCGCAAAGGCCACACGTCCGCACGAGGCGATGCGAATGCGGACGCGAGCGCGAACGCAAGCGCGAGTGCCATCGCGCGCGTTCTAAATTCGGCGGCGCAAACACGATACCCCGCGCGACCTGCTCTGAATACGGGACGGCGTGCCCAAGTGCATTCGACCCCAGCGCGTCACGCTTTCCCCCCAACCCCACGCTCGCGCGTACGCGCAACCAGCGAACAAGGGACGACGCCCTCAATCACGCGCTGTGGACTCGGACGCGCGGATAGGGGTTGTAGGGCCCGATTCGGACAGATGGCCGGCGCGGGAGCTGAGAGAAGCGTTGTGGCTCGGGCACGCCGGACCTACAGCACTATGGCTATATCGGCGCGGCCGGGATCTCTATTTGCTCGGCTGAGCTGAGCTGGGTCGAGGGTTTGAAGGGCGCGTACGTGGCGACGTACGTGTCTGTTGCGGCGTACAGTACCGGCCGGCGCGCGATGAGCGCCAGTCGATCTACGTCGACCCCGCCCGCCCGGAGAAAGCAGATATCGTACCACAATCGCGTAGTCCATTGGAATACGCAGCTGGCGAAAGACGCGCGCCGAGATGCGTGCAGACGCGAGGGAGCTGGTGCGCAGTCGCGCACGGATGCCTCGCGAGCCGCAGTCGGCC
Source organism: Vararia minispora EC-137 (assembly GCA_022160365.1). NCBI lineage: Eukaryota > Fungi > Basidiomycota > Agaricomycetes > Russulales > Lachnocladiaceae > Vararia > Vararia minispora. Next base: position 16,426 of record MU273901.1, on the reverse strand, counting down.
CAGTCCGTCGTCCGCAGGACTTACTCGTCTGTCATAGACGTCGCGTTCCGCGCGCGCGCAGTCCGGGCGCAGGAGGTCCGGAGCCGCTCATGACGCGCGCGTCTTCGCCCGACGGACCGCCGCTCGCTCGGACAAAATAGAGGTGGCCTGCGCGCGGCGGGAGTTCAACCGCGTCCGCTTCCGCAGGAGTGAGGAGCGCCCCGCGTTAGTCGGCGGGTGCGCTTCACTTCGATTCCTGTCGAGCGCGCAGAACGCCCCTGAGCATGGGTACTGTACGCGCACACGCACACAAGGAGAAACCACATCGCGATCGCGATCCATAGCTCTCTGGTCGCCTCCTCGTGCCTTGCGCACGCCCATAACGCCGTCACCGGCGCCCCTCGCGCACATAACGGACTCCGAGCCTCCTACGCCCCAACGTCTTATCTCCCGCCTAGCTGCAAAAGGATAGATCAGCAGGCGGGGACGGGTGCTGCTTACTGTACGATATTAGAGTTTGGCGAAAAGCGTTTGAAGGCTGAGCGAAGCACGGTGCGCCGGCGGAAGAGCAAGCGTGTGTCCCCGTCCAGAACGTGGCTTCTTCGCGCAACAACAGGCTGTCTGCGCGAAACGTGATCGCGCGGGAACGACGCGCACAGGCGACTGATACAGTACAGTCCGTCCGTTTCGCCGCGGCAGGTCACTTGACGGGCGAAGGGACGCGAAGCGGTACTGTACTCGTCCGCTCAGGGAGCAATCGCATCGATCGCATCTCGGAGCGGCGTGCGGACGGGCGAGAAGCGAGCGATCGCGCCGCCACATGTCGATGGTTCGGTATGATGTCACGCCTGCTACGGCCGTCTTCCCGCTCGATGCGGCTGATGAGCGCGCCCCGGCATCTTCTTACACACCGCGCCCTGTGCTCTCGCGTTGTGTGTGTGTGTGCGAGAGTGCGGGGGGGTACCAAGGGCAGTATGACGCGTGGTGGGCGAGCAGGCACGCCCCGCGGCTCCACATGTCCTCGGGAATGGCGTGCTCGCAGATGCATCGCGACAGAGGGGCAGACAGGGGTTCGTCCGGCGGCCTCAGCATCGTACGGGACGCTGTCATGCGACGTACAGCCCGCGCTGTGCCTGTGTGTGTCGTATGTGGTTCGACGGCGGCCGGCGGGGGCGATATAGCACGATACATGAAGGAATCCGGGTGCGAGACGTGTCGTGGTCGGATGTCAGAGTTAAGGTGCACGGCCGAGCTAGGAGCCGTAAAATAGCAATGGGCGTAGGTGCGACGCACTTCATTCAAACAGCCCCTTTGCGTTCCATCTACCGCCTGCGGCGTGCCTAGCCCTGACGCTTGACTTCCGGAGCATCCGCGCCATTCAAGCAAAACGATTAGCAGAACACTCCACCACGGCTGCTTACCGCGTATTCGCTCAAAAACGGCAAATGCAGGTGGAGCTCGGACGCGCACGGAAGACATGAAACGTAGGATTGCAAGGGCGATAGCGGATATGACACTGTGTAGATGCCTCACAGAACTCCGCCGGCCGCCCGAGGATATGCGTACCATCGCAGACGCCCCACAAAGCCCGTGGAAAACCCGCGCTGCCCTGGTGCGACGGAGAACTCGTGGGACTCCTCTCATGCGGTCATGCAATTGCGCGATGCAGGAGGCCGAGGGAGTGGAGTGCGATAAAGAAACGCCAGTCGTTGAGCGCGCGGCCCTTGGGCGTGGGCGGAAGTCGCCGCGCTTGCGGGGCCCGAGCCGTGGGGTGGGTGGTGCGACCGGACCGTCCGACGACGGTTCCGGATAGTTTGGCACAAATCTCGACGAACGTTTCTTTGGCAGGAGCGCGAGCGGGGATCCGGACGGGCGTGGGGGGTGGAGGCAGGAGGCAAGTTGTCGTCACCGAGCTGTGCTGACTTGGCAGGATTTTTGCGCGTGCACGCATTGCGTCATCGGTCGGTCTTTCAGTGTCCAAGTCGTGTTGGGAGGTCCAGCACCGGGTCTTTGTTGCAGCCTACGCCTTGAACGCGGCAGTGCTACGCCTCGGCTTTGGTGTCAGAAGGACGACGATTGACGCACTGAAGCGTCTGAGAGGTCCGAGAAGAAGCCTCCCATAGCAGCGTGCGAGAAGTGGTTGAGACCTGGAACCGAGCGCAGATTTGACGACCACGTCACTCGGAAGTACTAATCCCTGTGTATTTTCGCAGATGAGTAAATTACGAAGCTGCCTCTTCACTTCATAGGAAAAATACTCGGGGGGTCCATTGACGTCGTTGACGTCGAGAAACGCGTTCTGCTTCAGCAGCAGCGGTTCGCGCGGTTTGTTTTGATGTGTTTGGTTCCACGACGCGTGCGACGTGTCCCTCCGCCGAACTCGGCGACCTCCAAGCATCACACCTCCACCGCCATTTCACCCCCGTCATGAATTTCGAAGACGTCGAGGAGCGCGATGGTCAGTCCCCAGTGCATCTCTGACCTGATTTTTCGTTTGGAAGCACCGAGATCACGAGCCCGCGCGTGCGCGTGCTGATCTATGACCCATTCCCTCCAAACCCGTCCCGTACACTGCTGTTCTGTATTAACCAGTGTATGCGCAGGTATTCGGCTCTCATGGAATGTCTGGCCATCCTCGCGTATCGAGGCTAACCGAACCGTTGTTCCCATCGCCGCCCTTTACACACCGTTGAAGGAGCGTGATGACCTCCCGCCCGTGCTCTACGAACCCGTAACATGTAAACCGCCATGCCGTGGCGTTCTCAATCCTTATTGGTGTGTCTTAATTTATATCACGGACTACAGCGCCGATTAACGACCCCCGTAGCCAAATCGACATTCGCGGCAAGCTCTGGATCTGTCCCTTCTGTCTCAGCCGCAATCCTTTCCCGCCACACTACCGCGACATCTCCAACACCAACCTCCCTGCTGAACTCCTCCCAAAATACACCACTATCGAGTATACACTCAGCCGTCCGGCACAAGTGCCGCCCATCTTCCTCTTCGTCGTCGACACGTGCATGGACGAAGAGGATCTCAAGGCGCTGCGTGATGCGCTCGTCGTCAGCCTCAGCTTGCTCCCACCATATGCGCTCGTCGGTTTGATTACGTACGGGACCATGGTATGTCCGCTTTACTTTCGGGTTTGTGAGTCATGAGATGATGTCGCGCAGGCACAAGTTCATGAGCTGGGGTATGCCGAGTGCAATAAATCCTACGTCTTCCGCGGCGGCAAGGAGTACCAGCCGAAGCAGATCCAAGAGATGCTCGGCCTCACAGCGCAGAACCGTGCGGCACCACGCCCGGGCCAGCCGATGCCCCCGCAAGCATTTGGCGCGGCGCGGTTCCTCCTGCCCGTACAGCAGTGCGAGTTTCAGCTGACGGGTATTCTGGAATCTCTCGCACGCGATCCTTGGCCCGTTGCGAGCGATAAGCGGCCATTGCGCTGCACCGGTGTGGCGCTCAGCGTGGCTGTCGGCCTGTTGGAGGTAGGTAATGTCCTGTTTCGGTGGATGGTGCGCTAAGATCCGTCGAAGACCACGTTCCCCAATACCGGCGCTCGTATCATGGTGTTCGCCGGCGGTCCCGCAACCGAGGGTCCAGGTATGGTCGTTAGCAATGAGCTGAAGGAGCCTATCCGGTCACATCACGACATCGATCGCGACAGCGTGAAGCACTACAAGCGTGCGATCAAAGTAAGGGCTGACGTCGGTCTATCAAGGTCCGTGTACTCACTGTGTCTCCCAGTTCTATGAGGGCCTTGCAAAGCGCGCGTCAGACAATGGGCACGTCGTCGACCTGTTCGCCGGCTGCCTGGATCAGGTCGGTCTACTCGAGATGCGCTCGCTGGCCAACTCGACGAACGGCGCCATCGTTTTGTCCGATTCGTTTGCGACGTCGATCTTCAAGCAGACTTTCCTGCGCGTGTTTAACAAGGACGACCAGGGATACTTGCAGATGGGTTTCAACGCGACGTTTGATGTGCAGACGACGAAGGAAATCAAGGTCTCCGGCCTCATTGGCCACGCGATCTCGGCTGCGAAGAAGTCCGGGTGCGTGGGCGAGACGGAGATCGGGATCGGCCAGACGTCCGCGTGGAAGGTCAACACGATCAACCCGCGCACATCCGAGGCTGTCTACTTTGAAGTGGTGACGCCCGCCGGGCAGCCGCTGCAGCCCAACTCGCGCGGGCTGATCCAATTTGTGACGCACTACCAGCACTCGTCCGGCCAGATGCGCCTCCGCGTCACGACGATCGCACGCAACTTTGCTGAAGCGGGCTCACCGGCCATCGCGGCGTCGTTCGACCAGGAGGCCGCAGCGGTGCTCATGGCGCGTATTGCGGTCTTCAAGGCGGAGATCGATGACTCGCCGGACGTGCTGCGGTGGCTCGACCGGATGCTCATTCGGCTATGCCAGAAGTTCGCAGACTACCGCAAAGAAGACTCGACGTCGTTCCGGCTGTCGGATAACTTCAGCATCTACCCTCAGTTCATGTTCCACCTCCGTCGGTCGCAGTTCCTGCAGGTGTTCAACAATTCACCGGATGAAACGGCGTTCTACCGTCATGTGCTCAACGAAGAGGACGTGAACAACTCGCTGATCATGATCCAGCCGACGCTCATGTCGTATGGGCTCGACAGTGCGCCGCAGCCGGTCCTACTCGACTCTGTCTCGATCAAGCCGGACGTCGTGCTCCTGCTTGACACATTCTTCCACATCCTTATCTTCCATGGATCAACTGTTGCACAATGGCGCAAGGCAGGATACCAGGACCAGGAGGGTTACGAGAACCTAAAGGAGCTGCTCGAGCTGCCCGTCCGCGACGCTCAGGTCTGCCTTTTTTTCTGTCCTTGGCTGCAGCATTCACTGATGACAAATACTCCAGGACCTTCTCACGGACCGTTTCCCGATCCCGCGCTACATCGTCTGCGACCAGGGCGGCTCGCAGGCGCGTTTCCTCCTCTCGAAGCTCAACCCGTCGACAACGCACATGTCCGGCGGGCTGTACGGCACCGGCGCAGGCGCAGGCGCCGGGGCGGCCATCTTCACGGACGATGTCAGCTTGCAGGTCTTCATGGAGCATCTCAAGCGTCTCGTGCGTCCCCCTCCCCTCTCTTCCTCCCGCGTGCTGGTTTGCTGATCTGGCGTGGGGTTTGTACAGGCTGTCGGAGCGCAGACGAACTAGCGGAGGTATCGGACGCCGTATTTCGGACTCGCTTCGAGGGTATTATAAGAATAATGTATTGGACTACATGTGCGCGCGCGGAGCGGGAACTGTTCAGCTGGTCCGAGGACGAACGATATCAGGAAGTAAGGCACTGGCGGCGCGCCGCGTTGCACTCGTTGTCGCATAGACGCGGGTCGCGTGCCTGCCTCGTGTTCGTGTGCGCCGCTATCCCGCGGATTCGAATCTCCTGCACGTAGACTCCTTCGACCTATGGTTACGCATTGTCGTCGCATTGCCTTCGTATTAGTACGAAAAAAAGAGAAAGATAGGGAGAAAGAGAAGAAGCCAACTCGGTCACCTGACGGACGCGCTGCGAAAAGCAACATTGCTCACGTGACCTAGCGGATGGACACGCCTTTCCCGCGTGGAGGTCTCCGAGAGCGGATACCGTCAGCTTCTCTCTGTTCTCATCATCCGCCTAGCGAACACGCCGAGGCTTGGGTTATCTTTCTCCCTCTCACTCCCCTCCCTCCTTTTGCTTCACGAAGTCCGTCTATTATTTTTCTTCGTTTTGTTGTCTTAGAGCGGGTGCTAATGCACGTCATTAGTTCAAGTCACCGGCGTTAGGCCACCGACGACGAATATGTACGCTCCACAACACCCCCGCCCTGCACACGCGCCCCTTCGCGACGCACGCTTGCACCCCATTCCGCCGCCCGCTGCATCGAAGCGCAATCCGTTCCAGGACGCGCTCGCACTCAACAATCAACCGCAGCCTGGCTACAGCAACCTCCGCAACCTCAACTACAACCTCCCGCAACAACATCACAACCTGGCCCCGCAGCAGCAGAAGGATCTCCCACCGCCTCCGCCCCCTCCGCCCGGTCGTGAGCCGCCGCTTCCCCGACAGAACGCCAAGATCCCCCCGCCGACACCGCCGAAAATCATTAGGGACAAAGCGCGCGACCAGCGCTTCCGGAGGGTCGCGTTTCTCGGCGAGGGGGGGTTCGCGAGGGTATATGAGGTCGCAGACGAGAAAAATAAGAGGATGGCGTGCAAGGTCGTCACGAAGGAGTCGCTCAAGACGAAGAAAGCGAAGACGAAGGTGCGTCTATGTCGTCTGTGTCTGTGTCAGCAGACTGAGCTATGGCGCTCTGTCGGCTGCTATCCGCTCTCGGCTGTTGAGGGCAATGCCTTTACTCCAGATGGCACACGACCGTGCTTTGGCAACCGGAACAACCCCGTGGGACTACTTGTTGACGGCGGCATGCCAGCGGCAGCTTTACGTCTTCCACTCGTGGATATAGCGCACGGTCGCCGCTTTGAATGTCTCCTAGTTAATATGTCGGCCAGGAGAGAGCTGACTCTTTCTTCGCGTGCTAGCTCCTCTTCTCCGCTGTCTGAGAGGGGCGCTTCTGCTTCCGTGCTCTTTACTATGTTCGAAAAGTTCTAACGCGTCGTTTGTCAGCTCTACGCTGAAATCAAAATCCACCGCTCCCTTCAACATCCGAATATCGTTTCGTTCACCGACTGTTTCGAAGATGAGATGAATGTCTACATGACACTCGAGTTGTGTTGCAACGGGTCGCTCATGGACGTCTTCCGTCGACGCCGACGCTTCACCGAGCCCGAAGCTCGCTTCTATCTCGTACAGATCATTGGCGCCTGTCACTACATGCACACGCACCAGGTCATCCACCGAGACCTCAAACTCGGCAATCTCTTTCTCGATTCCGAGATGAACATCAAAGTCGGTGACTTCGGGCTGGCCGCGCTTATCGAAAGTCCTGGCGAGCGGAAGAAGACGATCTGCGGCACGCCGAACTACATTGCGCCGGAGGTACTCTTCGACCAGGCGAACGGACACAGCTTCGAGGTCGACATCTGGTCGATCGGCGTCATCCTGTACACGCTCGTCGTCGGGCGCCCACCGTTCCAGACGAAGGAGGTCAGCCAGATCTACGAGCGCATCAAGAACAACGAGTACGAGTTCCCGGCCGACCGACAGGTCTCGTCTGAGGCACGTGAGCTTGTGCAGTCCATCCTCGCACAAGATCCGCGCGACCGGCCGACGCTGCATGTCATTCTTGACAACGTCTTCTTTACGCGCGGGACGGTCCCGGCGTACGTCCCCAACTCGGCACGCGACCAGGCCCCCGACTTCTCTTACATCTCCCGTCCCATGTCACGCGCGAACCTCGCACGGCTCCGCAAGGCAGCTCTTCTCGACGAGGAAGCGTCTATCTCTGTACCCGGTGCGACTCAACCATCGCAGCAGCAGCCGTCTCAGTTGTCCAGCCGTTCCGGCGCGCGGTCGGACGGCGCGGAGACGGTTTCATCGTCACGCGCACAGCAGGAGAAGGAGTTCCAGAAGGCCGTCCTCCCCGGCTCACCTATCTCCGTGCTGCTCTCCTCTGCCCGTCAACCGCTCATCGTTGCACCACAAGGAGCACAACGCGAGGAGCCGCTGCTACGCAAGCTGCAGGCCGTGGCGAAGGACCCCAAGTCGTCGCGCGGGACGATGGCGGGTGTCCATCAGCCGGAAGGCGAAGACGAGTACGAGATGGGGCGACTCAAGGAGCTCCAGAGTCAGAAGGCTCGCATCGTCGCGCAGATGGTACCGAGCAAGCACGATGTGCGCGGCGCGGACGACGAGGCAGAGAACGTACCGCCCGTTGGCGTCGAGCGCAGACCGAAGGAAGAGGTGCGCATCGTGAGTGGCAAGCATGAGAAGCACGACTCTGGTAGATCCCCTACTTTATACAAATTTGGATTGAAAGATGCTGATGGACGAGCAGTGACTTCATCCTCCGGGCAGAGCCAGGTACAGCAGCAGTCCGGTGGGTTCGAGGGAACGCGCCACACTCTCGAGCGGGCATTGAGCGATTACATGGCCGGTCGTCAGTTCCAATCGGCAGTTGACACGGAACCGGAACCCGAGAAGCTCTTCATCGTGTCCTGGGTTGACTACTGTGAGAAGTACGGCATGGGCTATGCGCTGACAAACGGTGCAGTCGGCGTATACTTCAGAGACAGCACATCAATAATCCTCTCCGCTGATAAGGTGTACGTCTTCCCCACTTGCGGTCGCTCTTAGACAAGGAGATTAATGATATTCGGACAGCCACTTCGACTTTATTTCGACCCGCAAGCGCGGGTCACAGTACCAACGCAAGTCGTACACGATCAGCGAGTACCCGGAAGAGCTGAAAAACAAGGTATATCTGCTCAAGTACTTCGAGAACTATATCATGGGTCATCTCTATGGTGATCACTCGTTTACGTCTGAGGACCTCGAGAGGAAAACGGGCTTGGAATTCGTGACGATCTACCTGCGCATGAAGAACGTCATTGTTTTCAGGCTAAGTAACGACATTCTTCAGGTATGTGTTGCCTCATCTCAGCCTGTCTAGTAGTTGCTGACATGTGGCGCGCCAGTTTAACTTTTACGACCACTCGAAACTCGTCCTTTCTGCACATGGCAATCACATTACCCACATCGACAAGGAGAAGAACGTCACGGTCATCTCTCTCTCCACGCTCATCAAATGCGCCCTCGATACGCACCTCCTTGACGCCGACGAGGTCAAGTTCGTTACAAGACTTATGGAGAAGATCAGGTACTGCAAGGAGATCCTGCACTCCATCTACGAGTCGAACAAGAAGAAGCAGCAACAGCAGCAACAGCAGTCGGAGAACGCTGAGGTCATCCCGGGGCTGGGCGCGAGCGAAACCGGGAGCGCACGCGCTGGAATCGAGGCGCGTGGCGTGCTCACGGCAGCGAAGGGCGCACTCGAAGCGGGACGCGCGACGGCACGAGAGCCGGCTGTACGCACGCACGATGCCCCGCGGTCCGCTATTGGTGCACCGACACGCCCGCTATCCGTCGCCTTCGACCGCAATGCAGGCGCATCGAAGCGCCCGCTGTCCGTTGCGCTCGACCGCGATGCCGGCAACGTCCGTACACGCGCACTGCGGTAACGCGTGCACCGGCGGGCCGATGTTAGGTCGCCTCGCCACTACCCCCTCTCGGCGCCGACGTTAGGTCTTCCCGCCGATCCTCGTCTCGTTGACGTCCGACGTCAGGTCGTTTCGCCGCTTCTTGGACCCCGTCATCTGTTTCCTCAATGATATCTACACTGATCTCTGCACTTAGTACTTTTCATCTGTAATTTACCCTAACTATGGTTTCCCTTAGAGCTGAGCTCGGGTCGCAGTGATGTACTTGCTACGAGTGGCAGGCTCGTGGCTGTAGGCCCAGATGTCGGACGAGTGCGCATGCGTTTCGGTCTCACCAGGGATACGACAGTGATAGTGCTTGCCGTACTAACTTGGACGGTGTCGTCGCAGAGAAAATCGAGGCCGTGTCAAGTGGATGCTCAAGTTTGTCGCACCCGCAAGAGATAGATGACAGCGCTCTGCGACTGGCTATCGTCTCGTGTCTCAGTACAGCGACGGCCGTGAAAAGAAAGGAGACGGCGAACAGGTCTGTGAGGCCGAACAAAATTAAGGACAAAATGGTCATTAGGAGACCCGTGGGAAGGCCTGGCGAGTGGCGAACATGTGAACGAGGGACCCCTGAGCTCCTTACCCTCTCATGGTCCTCCTTCACACGGAGCCCGGGGTAACCTTCTAGTGACGAAAAGATCTTTGTGTTTCGTCTCCACTGTCAAGAGCTCCCAGCAGACTGTAACGCAACATTAATGCATATTCCAACACGATGCCTGAGACGCTCCTCTGTTCCATTTCGGCAGGCCGGCTCTCCGGCGCCTTTGGAATTGCTCCATTCCATCTTCACTCCGCATCTGGCCCTCGTGTTCTGGTCTACTGTTGTTTGCAGCGACCGTCGCGATCCCCTTTCCTATATCGTCAATGCCTGACATGATACCCGCCCCATTCGTTCATTGAAAGATCGGAAAACGTGAGCCCTCCACCTTCCCGAGTATATAAGCGCATCCTCGGTGAGTATGAGGGCCCCCAATCTAGCGTGCACCCTTGCCCTCGCAGCTAGCTGCGGTCGTCTGTTTTCCTCTGCTCTTAACCCACAAGCACTTCTCCCCGCGTTTTCAGCACTCTTTCGCCCACCGGTATTAGCTCGATAGACTGGAGCTCGTCCGACACCTCTACCAACGTCTTCGCCTACTGTCCTTCATTGCACTTGCATGTCTCTGCCTCATTATCCACATCCGCACTGGCACATCATATCTCATCTGCGCACCATTTCGCGTCAACGGGAATCTATGAAGCTCTCCTATTTCTCCGTTCTCTACCTTGCCGGCCTTGTTGCCGCAGCCGCCATCCCTGTCAAGCGGGACCATAACACGATAGGTTTGCAAGCGGACCTAACGCTTGTGAGGCATGTAGAAGCTACGTTAACGCTGTGACTAGCCAATAGGCCCATCCCGACGGAAGAACAACAAGCGAAGCACCCACCTAAACTACAACAAAATCTAAGGATGAATTATGAATACTGGAGAACACGGCAGGCCCACATACAGAATGGACCCGTGACTATGAGCCCAAGGTGACCGGTGCGGAGCGATAAATGCACGCCCTGTGACGACAGCGCCATTGCTGTTGGAATTCGTCTGTCAGGAACTGGTAGAGTGAAACAAGGACTGATGACGGCAACACCACAAGAGGCGGAACAAATGAAGTCCGAGGACCGGTTTAAAGATCCATAAAGAGCGACGAGAATGTATACCCATGTACAAAGATAAGAAAGGGGATAGGGTAGCGAGAGACGTGAAGATGAACGGAGGAAGGCTTGGACGTCTAGTCTATATTTGAAGAGCAAGGTACGGACTAAAATTATGTCTAGAGATGCAAGATATGTGCTACTCTATGGTATTGTGTGGAGAACAGAATCGGATGTAGGCTGAGAAAAACGAACAGGAGGTCGGCAAGATCATGAACGAGATACGGATGACAAGGGGGTAGGACCGTAGAAGGCCAACAAAGAGAGGAAGGGCGGAGACAGGCGCTTACGCGCCCCCCTTCTCCCCTCGCCAAGACGCCGTATCTTCGATGACGTCTTCCTCTTTCGCGTATAGAATCAGTCCGCGTCGGAAGGCTGTGATCGTCAAGGCGAAGAGAACGAGCCAAAGCGCAGCAATGACGATAACGAAGAACACCTGTAGCTCAAAGAAACCAGGTATGTTGAGCACGTCGCCGAGCGCACCGATCGTCGCGATCCAACCGACATTAGGGAACGTCAAAGCCCAGCCTGAAGAACAATTAGAGAGCAGAATGATACGCGAGGAACCGTACTGACAGCCAAGAATTTCGTTGAGGTGCTTGTGCAACTTGAACCAATATGGGAGTGCGCCGAACACGACGAGGAAGATAGCAAGGCCGAACAGCATGATCGCACAGAGGATGCTGACGGCATACCATATCTCACCCGCGTTCTCCGAGACAAGATCATGCTGCGGCAAACTAAAAGATGTTGACTTCTCTTAGCCACATCAGAGAAGCAATGCCGTGGAAACGCACATCTCTCGAGCCCGTTTGCCAAGATTAATCAGTGCGAGTGCAGTGAAGCCTGGCGGGCCGGCCGCGACGAAGGCACCGTTCGCCTGGTGTCCATCCATGAAACTTTCGACCGCTTCGTCAGTGGGAGTTTTCACTTTGGAAGATTGCGGAAACCGACCCAGTCTATATGATAGTAGTCAGCAACAGCAGTAGTCACAGGAGAGGAGAGAATCCAACCATCATGATCCGCAAGAAGTAGATGCAGATGTAAAACAAAGTAACGAAGAAACCGATACCTTGAAAGAAATATCCGACGAACAGAACACCAACAGCTCGCGTGTCGCTGACGTCCATAGTCCTGAGGACATTGAAGGCCACAACGCCGACGAGCATCATCGGAAAGATCTACATCCCCGTTTCAGCGTTATCGTGAAAGAGTAGTAAGTGAAACTTACGAGGAAGGCCCATGCGGGAGTCATGGTGCGGATATCGTGCGGTTTGTTGTACCATATCATGAGAACAGGGAAGCTGACGAACAGGGCAAGTGAGACGTATATCCTACAGAAATGCGTCATATGATTGTGTCATAAAGGACGAAAAGGGCGCGCACCAGAAGAGCACATAGATGAGACCGCGCTCGACTACGCCAGCACCGACACCGTAGTTGATAGTGCCGATAATGAGAGTAGCGAAAGATAAAACCTGGGACGTTCGCGTTTAGAGGGACGGGTGGGTAGATGGATGTTTCGGGCGAAGGTTGACGTACAACGAGAGGGATAAAGATGTTCTTGGTCGAGTCTGTGACTAGTCTCTTCGCTTGCCTCGGGTATACTAACGTGCTCGACTTTGAGACCATCTCTTCGTATGAAACAAAAAAAATACGCACAAATTGCCTGAAGAGCGAGTGTAGAGACATTGAGAATGAACAGCGCTATGTTAATGAAAAAGAACACCTTCATTGGTACATGAGCCACACTACGCTGTGCATGGGCCATGAATATTCTTACTGTCTCGACGGTACGTAAAGTTTGAGAGCGGTCATGGAGTCCCGACATGGTGACATATACTGCGCCAGTGCCCATACCGATAGGGAATGCCTGCCATGTCCATCCGTGAATTCGTCGCGCGATCCCACCGACACGGCGCGCGGGTACACGAGATGATGAATCAAGCTGTGGCGGATATTGGAACGCCATGCTTTCGGAGGTGCCAAACGTGTTCGTAGGGATGTCGCCGAATGTGAGTGGACGCGACATGGACTCAGATTGGAAGTCCACGGTTACATAGACCGCTTCTGGGCGGGCCAGCTTTGTTATGGCCTCAGACTCATCGATGGCTGTGGTAGTAGTCGATTCCTCGCTGACATTCCGTTTTGAGGCCAGGATTTCAGGCGAATGCTGGCGTGAGGATGAGGCACTAGGGAGAGAGGGGGGTGAAAGCATATCGAAGGACTGCGGGCGGTTATCCAGCCGCCACCAAGCTTTAATAACGAGCGACGAGAAGGCTGTCAGAACGCTTCAGCACGCACGCGATATGTGCGCATGTACACGTAAGAATGAAGCGCACCGCACTGGTAGCCGAGACGAGAAAGAGGACTCTCGAGCGGACTACGTCGCAAGAGGCGGGCTACCGACGTGCCAGCGATGGCTATGTGCAGAAGAGACGATGGTGTGTTCCAACCGAGGACAGTCGATGGTACGGCACTGTAGTCGTAAATTCATCCTATTCTCGGCGATAGGTGCGAACGTCACCGTGCGCAGCAATAGCATGCGATGGTTGAAACCGAAGAGTGGTTCTTCCGCAGTTGCGACACAAGACATTTCCTTGCTTCGGGAGCAAATCAGGAGTGGCCAACGATCGTGCCAAGCTGGGCCAAGCGCGCTGCAGAGAATTGCAGCCTTGCGCTCCTTGTCCCGCTATGTTGGTCACGTTCTGGAAGTCGATTGCTCCACCGAGTCATTCATGCATCTGAGATGACGCGGATTCGAGAACGAGCCATAATTTCTCGGTGTTTCATGCGTGAGTTCATGTTGGGTATCCATGACCTGAATCTCAAAGGTCCACAAAGCTGTTGGACGGTGAAGGACCTATACTGGATGTCGATGGGAGAAGGTGAACCCTCGTTGAATCCGTTCCCGGTCCGAGCGCGCATCGGCGCGGCGACTGCCGCCGGAGATGGCGGCCGTCAGAAAGACACGATCAAGATAAGTGCCCTCGCCCACGTGGCGCTAATTCACATGTAGCACCTTGCTTCTGCTCCGAGCTAGTCACTTCATATGACACGAGAACGGGACGCAAGGAAATGGACAGCTAAGGCATGGCCCGCCATGCACAGTGCACACGACACATTTCCGCACCGTAGCGGTATAGCACGTAGCCAGTCTCACAGCCAGAGGCCCGGGTTACCATCACCACTTGCACTAACCTGCAACCTGGATGTGGGCCCGACTTCACCGCGGAAGCAAACACGGACGTATCATGTGCCACACCTCTTATTCCTCGTTCGGCGGGCACCGTCGACGGCGGATCTTTCCCTCGGAGGTAGTTCGACTCGTCGATCAACGGTCGGATTGTACTCTGTGATATCAGGACAGTGTTTGCCACAGGCAGTGCAAAGTTCTGTCGCAGAACAGATCGCAGGCACCTCCAGAACTCGAGTCAGACAGAAAGAGCAAGACTGCCCGTATACATGTTCGATTCTCCTTACCAAAAATGCCCATTAAAAGGCCAGCCTAGTTGCAAGGAACGGACGGAATGGTATTCCGAGTTTATAAGCCACACCACAGGTACGTCGCAACTTGCCAGAAGCGATCAAGGTGACGATCCTTTCGAAGCTTTCAGGGTCGCGCCCGTTCCGTGGGCTGTCCGAGTAGTTGGATACAGATGAGGGATTCCTACTGTTGGGCGAGCCGCTTTGATATGTTTCTCCGCATTGACCAAGCCGGAGGATTGAAACGGCCACGTCAACTGGCATGATGGAGGCAGTCTATGCCGCTATTGAATGCAGTGGCAGCGAGCAGAAAGCGGACGCTGACTGCACGAATACGGGAAGGGATGTTTGACAGCACTGCCAGAAGTACTCTCGTGCGATGCAAGGGAGACTCCACTAGTGTGTTGGCAACATGTCCTAGCCTACAAGCGAGTGCGAACGTTCTTACACATCATCACTCAAGACAGGTGACAGGTGCTCTATCAAGCACCACAGGCTGAGCTAGAAAGAACCCGCAGCAATTAACCTTCCGAGCCTGCTTTCTTATGGACGCTGGATCATCGAAGTTGGTTGTTCGATACCGAATAACTCGTTGACGCGGACGCATAGATTCACATTCTCCGGGTTCCGGAAGACTGGGAGCGATCCGTGGCTGGGTCTACGCTCCCCTTGAGTAGGTCGAACTGTGCATCATGTCAGCATGGGTTAAGCCTGCGAGGATGGGTGTTGGACATTATATTATAGCTTGCTGATTCAAGGGTGGTACAGAGAGTTCGTCATCGTTTATGGCAACGGCAGGTGGCTTTCCGTACGACTGACGACACGATTTATCAAATTTGTAGCAAGCCACGCAGATTACATGGTACGAAATCATACGTAGACCTGTTGAATGTGTAGACGATCCAGCCTGAAATCTAGAACGGTCTTCTTAGTGAGTCTAATCCGGAGTATTAGGTTTCCGTACTGATGACGGTCATGAGTCGTGATAGATTATGTGACACGGTTCAGAGAACATACGAGTATCCTAGAAAGTTACCGAGACGGATTCGGCCACCACCGACTTACTTAAGGACGAAATTAAGCCAGACGAAGAGTGGCCAAGGGAAAGCATCAAGTGATCCTCGGGGTCCTTCCATCCTAGATGATCATTCTAGGATTATGTTTACATCGGAGAGTAAACATCGTTTCTTCTACACACGAGTGGGTCGCAAAGAGCTATCAAACTCGTCATATCAGAAAACATCTCCAGAGAAAGACCCGTCCGACGCAACGGCATGTGTGAAGACTACACCTTCACGGGCCGGGGTCGAGCGTCAGGGGAGCTTTCTGCGCCCATCGCCCAAGCCGGATAGTTCAATGGAAGCTTGTCGGAGAACAAGCAATCTCCCTCGTCCGCTGCGCGATCATCAGCACGGCCCTCCCAGCCCTACTCCGCGAACTAACAGGGGCCATGTGAAGTTGAGCGGTACGCGCCCCCACTGGAAGGCAAGTCATATTTGGGCGGCCGTATCAAGGCAAAGTGGCTCTCATGTCCCCGTGAGATACGTAATTGAATGAGTCTTGTTCTCAGAGCGTCTTCCATGTATCCAGATTGAGAGGGTCCGATACTCACCTCGACGGCGGCTAAGGTTAGGTTCCTGTCCCATCCCGCTGTTCATCGATTGCCCTAAGGCGATTTTCATGCTCACCGCAGCAAAGGCAATCAAAGATAGAGAATAACGGAGCAAGAAAAGCCAAATCTTCATTGATCATGAAGGGCAGTCCGCCCTGCGTTCTACGTTTCGGAGGCCCAGGGTAGCGAATGGATGGTGGACAGCCGCGTGCGCTGCTTGAATGGGGGACACAGCCCAGCCTGCAAGCACATCGTGTTCCATGCTTTCAGGAACCTCGTCGAAATAGAATCCGACAGAAGATGGAGAGACCGCGCATGCACGATGTTGAAGGGATCAGGGTCACTGCTCAAAAGTAGGAGCGGATGAGCGGCTATTGGCAAATTCCGGGTGACTAAACCCGGCTTCTCTCCAGGCAGTTCGCATGGGCTAGTTTCCATAAAAGGCGAATCACGTGCCCGCGAAGGGAACGGCTTCTCTCCA
>MU273900.1:0-18338 GCA_022160365.1 Vararia minispora EC-137 | reverse complement strand
GTATGGGTGAAGGTACAAGCGAGCGCGGACGTGGGCGTGGGCGTGGGCGCGGGAGAGGGCGCGGGCGCGGGCGAGGGACAGGGAGTGGACGCGGCAGACATGGGCAAGGACGCGGGCGAGGCCGGGAACAATAGTGGCGCTGAAACTGGGCGCAGATGGGGCCGAAAGAGGCAGTGGTGTGTGGCGTAGGCGTTATGTGGTTCGTGCGAATAAATGGTGTGCCACAATATCGCGTGAGAATGGCGGAGGCGTGGCACCTGTGTGTGGCGGGAGTTGAGGCAGCATAGATTGCCACTACTGGGCATGCCGGAGTGTATATGGTCAATGGAACAAGCAACATATCAATGGTCTAATGGCTGAGCGGTCGGACGCGCCTGAAGTGCTGCGTGCTAAGACTGTGATGCCGTGGGTTCGATTCGCGACTATGCCACTCCTGGCTTATTCCGCCTTTTGGATTCTGGCTGGGATGATCACGTGCTCTTCCTTTCGGCTGATACCGACAGGTCACTTAACAAATCCAATGGGGCTACTACCGGCTCAATTAGATAAGTGGTGTCCTCCACTGGTGAGACGGGATGGTGGGAGGTGGAAGGACGATAGCGGAGGCAGAGCAAAGGAGCGGCGTGGCTGGTAAGTGCGGGGACTCGGAAGGGGAGGGAGCGGAGGGAAGGGCGGAAGACGAGAATTGGGGACGGGGAGTGTGCGATCGGGGGACAGGGAAATCTTGAAAAATCGGTGAAGGACGCGGACGCACGAGGGCAAGAGAGAAAGAGCAATGCTGTAATAGAACATAGTGGGGTTAAACCAGCCCCGTTACGACGTATAAGCAGGATCTTAATTATGCTGGTTTATGTTTTTGATCAGCCCAGGAGAGGTCTGAGTCCAGACCAGACGAGGGCAGTCACGGTAGTCAGTTATCGTTCGAATCTTTTTAATCACGCGACCGTTTAAATTGGTTTACGTTTAACTCGCCTCTCGCGCTGCATACTAGGACTCTCCCGTTCGATGAGATTTCTACACGAAGATGATGTCCAAACGGTTTCCTGATTGAACGAAAGCCCTATTAAAAAGAATCTTCATTAAACGTCGCGATTTTTTAAACACAAAATTCATTAACAACTGGTCAAGGATACTCAAACGAAACTAAGTTTAACACATCCCCGTTCGAGCCATGATAAACAGAAACAGGTTTAGGCCATGGATTATGGATAAACCATCTAAGCCCCGGCAAAAAGTGACTAATCACGCTATCTCAGCCGGTCTTGGGCGCACGAATCACACAGGCCGGCCACACACGAGCCAAGTACGCTGGGTCTTTCAGAGCTATTTCCTGCATAGGAGATTAGTTTCTGGCAATAACATGAATGGCCGTATTTACCAAAGCTTTCACCTCAACCTCGGACCCTTCCGGATAGCGATAGGAGGTGCGTCTAGGGCCGGGATGAGTCAATACAGCAAGGAGCGCAAAACAACAACGCACCTGAATATAGCATTATTCTTGAACTCGTAGCCCTGCGACAGAACTATCTTAGATGTTACGGTGCTCTCTGTTGCCGCTTGGCCCTTCGAACTACTTCGTTAGCTCGTCGAGAGGGGTCTACTGG
The DNA here is from genome assembly GCA_022160365.1 of Vararia minispora EC-137. Classification (NCBI taxonomy): domain Eukaryota; kingdom Fungi; phylum Basidiomycota; class Agaricomycetes; order Russulales; family Lachnocladiaceae; genus Vararia; species Vararia minispora. The sequence continues at coordinate 16,734 of MU273900.1, read as the reverse complement.
GCAGAAACTCACCGTTTCGCCTGTCTTCGCGGCAGAAGCTACACGAGCGCGCTTTGCAGGTTGCATGTGATCGGCGCTTCCTGTCTCGTTGTCCCGATTCTCACCAGCCGATAGTATCCGCTTCCGGGTGCCACGCCTAAGCGCAGGCGTGTCAACACTGGAATGTGTTAGTCCAAACGTTTCGACGTGAACATTTAATACATACGCATTATCCTCATCAAGAGCTGGTACAGCTGTTTGAGGCTTTCGAGGGCGACCGCGGCCGTGCTTTGCGCTACTCGTGTTTCCACCTGCCGGTTGTTGAGGCCCTTCATCTACTACTGTCGTATAAGCTGGATCATCCTCTTGCGTGGTGAACGGAGACGGTGTGTTGCGAAGGCCTGGGCTTATACCATGACCAGACATACCAGACTCGACGGGCTTGTCCTGGACAACGGTATTATCCACCGGTGCAGGTTCTGCCGCGTTACCGGCGGATGTTACTGTGGGAGAAATATCGTCATTCTCCAACGGACTCCAATTCTCACCGGTCGGCGACCCAGAGCGCGACGAGCGTGGCGAAAAGGTGGCCGATGACGTCAGGACGGGAGGGTGGAAGCAGAACGGGTTCAATGTGGAAGCAGAGGAAGAGGACAGCAAATGCTCGGCTAGATCATCCACCTCACGCCGTTTCAAGCGCGCTGGATTCCTGATGTTCAGCGAACCGAACTTGTTGACGTCGTAGAACTTGGACGGTTCTTTGGCGATAGCTGTCCAAGCTCCTTCGTCCAACGGCGCGACGTGCTTGCAGTGCTCTGCCCATTGTTAGCATTGGAATGAGAGATGGCAAAATAAGTATACCCCATAAAGCTTTAAAGTACATAGATACGATCCGGCGAAGGTGCTCTGGTGGTGCACGGTCTAAGTCCACGCTGGGGAAGATAGGACTACCCTGACTGTTCAGGGGAATCTCAAACGTCATGTCCGGTACGGTGGCATTTTCTGGAAGAGCTGATCGTCCATGGTTTTGAGATTGTGTTCTCGAACATTAAGACAGTTGACGCACCTGGGACATGACCCTTCGCATAGCGCGCCCAAGCATCTCGGAATTGATTCCAGGCAGATTCACTATCCTCGTCCTCGGCGATAGACGCAATGTCCTTCGAAAATATGCCGTGATAGCTTGGTATGCAATCAGCGAGACGTGCGAGACGGATTCCAAGCCAACTCACAATCGACAAGATAAATCTCCGTTGCTCTCTCGTGCACCGACAGCCAGCATCATGACTGATTGGCCGAGTCGTCCACTCTGACAAACCCCGTCCAGAACCGGACCCATGGCGGACTCAAGCAACGAAAGATTACTGTAATGGTCTTTAAGTGGTGAGGAGAGCTCAGTCTGTGGCTACGCACAAGTCTAGGTCACCCCGCATGCTTTCCGCGCGAATGATATAAGCATGTTGCTCCTTGTCATCGAGAGCGTCCCACTTCTGGCTCAAGAGCTTCTGGTACTCTGCGATAGAATTCGACTCTGTCTTGAGTTCTTCCTTGATATCTGCCTCGAACAAACGTCGCCCTTTGACCAGAGGGAAAAAGATATCGAGAAGTCTTGGATCAGCATGCGAGTGAGAAGCCCCTTCAGGCTCCGTGCATTTGTTGAGATTTTGATTGTAGTAGTTCCGGAACTTGTTGAAGATCACCTGAAAGCATACATGTTCAGTAAGCTATGAGTGCGTCCCGGCTTAGGACGCTTGCGTACCGTCTGAATCGCCTGGTCTGTGATGTCTGAGAATTCCTTGCGGTCACGAATCTTCTTCAACTGGTCTTTTACCCAGGGTTTGATGTCTTTCCAACCACCTTTTCCTTCTCGTCGCTTTGCGTTGACTAACGCGGCAAAGTCGTTTTTGCACAGTTGAATGAGGATTTCGTTCTGCGCGCGCGAGATGCCCTCAGGCGTCGCTGGCATGGTGCTATCGAGCGGGGGAGGGGGAAGTGAGAAACGGAAGCATTGGCACAGTTTATTGTGCAAGATATACAAGTACAATGAGAGATGGCTGTAAGAACTGTGGCGTTGCACGCTTCCACAAGATTGCATGGCGTTTAGCCACCTACGAACGTCCCGTCTGCCACATATGACTCCGGACCTTCTTCAGCGCACTCCTAACCTTTGGCATCATTCTACGGTTGCGTTAGCTGAGCCCACGCGCCTCCGGCATCTCATATATCTGTGGTGAGAGGTGAGTGGATGAAGCGGCAGAGAGCTGTGGCAGATCAACGCCGCACCGGGATCAGGACATCATTCAAGCGCGCCGCGACTGGCAAATAACATCAGATAGGAGCAAGGGGAAAGGTGCAAGACCTGTGCACCTCGGAGCTGAGCTGTCCTGCATAGATGACGATGGTCTCTAGCTGCTCGCCTTCCCCTCGAACCCGCCCTCCTTCTCCTCGAGCTGCTTCATACATGTTTGCTTCTGTAATCGGTTGATCCACTCCAAATCCAAGATATCGGGACCATAGGGTAGTGCCGTGTGGTGAAGGTGGCGACGGGAGGATGATAGCGACGGCGGTATCATCCGACGGCAGTGTGCTAGAAGTGGCAGCAAAGGGGCGGACGAGGAAAAGCCGAGGTAGAATGCATTGCCACAGCGGCATAAGATGGACCTGTGCGGTTGCCGGGTTACTCGGTATAGGCATTAGGGATGAATTCTGCTCGTGACGGGGGCAGTGTGGCAGGAAGAAGGAGAGGAGCACCCCGCATTAAAATTGCTGTAAGCACGGTCGCAAACATGAGACAGAGTGAAAAGATGAGTCAGAGGGTTGACCTGATCAGACCGATTTGGATAATCGTTGAGATCCGCGGGAGAGATATCTCCGAGATAGATATCTCGATCGGTAGACCAATACAGATTAAGCATTGTATCGTAGACAATGGGATTGGCGCATGCGACGACCACCAGTTTCCTCCCATACTACTGATGATGCTTCATGACCGAAACTTACATGTACATGTGAGCAGTGGGAGGAATTGCCATAAATTGTATGCAAAATCGGGTTCTCCGGGTGTTATACATCATTCAAGGCTCCGAGCACCGTATGGGAATCGCGCTAGTAGTAAGAAATCTATGTAGATCCAGCACCCGTCAAACACCCTAATCCTTCTTCTTATCCTCCCCACTTATACCAAACATTGCGTCAAAGATCATTCTCAGCTTGCCGTAAAAGCTGTATGTGAACGCGACGAGGACGAGGGTGAGGAGCCCCCAGCAGGTGTTCCCCGGTACCTTCGTCCACACCGGCTAAGGACGCAGGTTACGTATCTAACAGCATGAAGAGCGGGACAACGTACCCCCGATGCAAGCCAGTGGCCAAAAGCCACCCAGTCGTTGACAATGGCCAAACCTTGCCCGCACTGCCCGCCCGCCTGTCCACCTGTCTGCCCACTTGCCTGTGCCGTCACAGTCGCTGCCCCCGCCGCCGCCGCCGCTGCCGCCGTGCCCAGTTCGCTGACTACACTTCCAATTTCACCATTCGTGCTAGCCTGATCTAGCGGAATGCGTTAGTACATGGCACAAAACACAAGCACGCCCGACATCGCACCGGGATTTGAGGATACGTCCCCAGCCGGCGTGTGTGCGCGCGCCCCCGGATTGGAATAGCGAAGGGGATGGAGGGTGAATACCTGTGCAGCGAGAAGAAGGGAGACGAGTACGAAGGTGGGCTTCATTCCTCTGGATTGTAGAGGATGAGGATGTAGGTTCCCGGTGCAGATGCGTCCACGGTACGACAACTGGGATACGGCGCGGTGTAGGTTAGGGTTGCGCGTGACGCATCTCCAATAATCGTGACCTGCGTGCGTTCACCCCCTACGCACAGGTGAACATATCCACGTGGATTCTGTGCATGTCAGTCCTAGTTGCTTTGTAGGGTAGCAAGACTCACCGCACTGGTCACCGTGGATTGTCTAGATCTCACATGAATAGACATAAGGCTCCGACAAGCGAAGCCGCATCTTTATCGCCTTTGTCGTGCACGTAGGCACATCGGCTGGCAAACATTTTGTGATGAACCGAACGCTCCTCCCCTTGTACATATAGATATATCCTTGCCTCAAGGATCAGCTGCCTGCCGATACGTCACGCGACACCCGTTTCGACTATTTCCTAACGTAGTACAGTTAGCAGATGACAGATAAGGCAGGTGGGGAAGCATCCCATTAAAAGGATCGATACACGTTCTGAATACCTTCACTCCTTCAGCGATGTCCTCTACTTTTGTCTTCGCTCTCCCTATCCCGGCCCTGTGGGGTGCTGCTTGGTCTTCGAGGATATGTGTTTGACAAGACGTGCGCAAATAGCGCCTCACACATTCACCTGTCGTACAACTTCACAGTGCGCCATTGCAATGACACAATGAGCGCGGCCGTGTCGCACAATACAAACTCTGGGCTGTCGGCCATGTACATCCCTCAGGGTGCGAAGCGATGAATATCCTGCACCGAAGACAATTTAGAGACCAGAACGCTGTCATGTTCCAGACGACGCACCTAGCTGCCAAAACCTCATGCCCAACATCTGCCTACCCTCGCTGAACGGTGGCATGCACCATCCATATCCTTGGCCGGTTTTGTGAGGTCCCCTGCTTGGCAATGGGCACTTGTCTCGCCAAAAAAAAGTCAAGACAAGCCGTCGAGAGCACATATTGACACCTCTCCTTGTGGTTGACTACGTGGATGAATAAAGCGATATCTCGCATAAAAAGATGTCACCTTGTTGGGATCGATTCCCGAGAACAACGAAGACAGTCGACGGTAGCGGTTGTGAGCCATGGGGTGTAGGAGTGCAGACAGCGATTGTTCACGATAAGCCACAGCTGCCGTCAGCACAAACACCGGGATACTCCGCAACTCCGATAAACTAAGCACGCACGACCTGCTTAGTGGTTTGTCACTTGTTGCAGACCTCCGTTCTTAATTACTAGTACGGATCACATAATGTCGAAAGCGCTATGAGAGTGCGATAAGAACTATTTTTTTAACTATCCAGGCAAATTACGATATAAGGACGAGTTTCGGTAACTAGCAGTCGATGTAGGATACAACTCCCAAGAATCCTCAAGAAACACGGTAAAATACAAAGGAAAGTACAAAATATATTGGGTATGTGAACCGTTCCCCATGAGAATCTCAGAGCATACGACCCTTTCCTTTGTGGCCGTCGGTGCTTAGATCTGTGTGGCTGTGCTTAGATACAGGCAGCGCAGACCAAAATGCACATACACTTGCCACCAAAAGCAAACCACCGAAGCATATCATCCTCTTCAACAGGGGATGTGACACCGTTACGGACAACAACGATGGGGCGACGCTCTGTAATTACTAGAGCATCGAGGTAGAACAGGTCCGAGAGCATGACATTGCCGTCAATCTGACGGAGAAGCTTGAATTGCTGTGATCTAGTAATACCATGAGACTGCCAAAAGCTTGAATGATCAACCATCCGGAACGCGGATGAAGTAATCGGCCAAGGGAACCAAGCAGAAGTTGGTGGTGTGTTATTCTAGTGGCTCTTTCAGTAACTCATACACAAGACGCGCGCTATACTTGCCTCTAAAACGGCCATAACCAGAATGCGGTGCATGCTTGACAAGTCGAATGGTGGTGCGGGTCGAGAGACAATTTCGATTGAGGGGGAACGTTCCCGTCGGCGCTTTGGACAGGGCGAGCTGTTGGGAACGTCGGAAGCAGAGAGCTCGCCACTACTGGCGAACAGATCTAGATCTAGATCTGAGGTGATGGACGGAGTGGAAGGGCCCGTTGAAGACTGAAGTTCGAAGTGGCCACGCTTGTAACCGTGAGGGCGAGATGGGCCAGGTGAACTGGCAGGTGTAGTACGACAGTGTTCAGCTGTAATGTTCTTTGTGCGGCGCCCGCATGACTTGACCGATCTGCCACCTCTGCTGGCTAGTGAGCCATCTGACCTAACGAGGGAATTGCTCCTGCGGTCCTGTTCCCATCGCAAAATCGCTGCACGCGAGTCCAAAGAGATTCCTGGGGAGATATAGCGAAAGCCGCGAATCAAGACGGCCGCTCCTTGCCCGTCCCGGACCAGCTGTCCGTTTTTATTCTTCTTTGGTTCGGACCACTCGCAGAAGCATCGACAAATTATCCACAGAAATGAAAGCAAGAACTCACGCTTTCATAGAATCGCCCATGATCCGGGCCATCCGACAGATAGTTGAGTCCACGCTTATACCCGGACACATTGACAGGCAGGGCGGGGCGAGCACTATCTATTGGTTGAGCATGAGTGACGACAACGCGGTAAAGGGCAGGGTCAGAAGCGGAAGGCGGGACTGTAACCGCGCGCTGCATGAGGATGATGAGTGCTCGCCAAGAAACGGGCGCAAGAACAGAACTTTTATAAGCTCGGACGTCAACAAGCCACTTCTTAGCCACGGAAAAACATAGGGGAACCAGGGGTGAGTGGCATAATGCCACGATCGACTGTGAGCCAACGGTGTGATGCCCGAGGAGAGGCATGCGTAGGACATGATGCACGGGCGTTCGACGACCATGCAGGGAGACGATTGGATGTACGGGGAACTGCGTCGCTTCAGCTCCGGTTGCAGCCTTTCGCATCGGGCTTGTACCTCGAGTGTGCATGCAGGGGATGAACCTAGCACCGCAGGAAAGCAATCTTCTCTGCGACAGCCGGCACGCATGCAAGGGTTGCGAGGCTATGCTCGTAAACCACGTCGGCCCAGGAGAGCCCGTGTGAATAAGTGAGAACGCACTTGTTTTTGTTGTCCAAATCTCCGACGGACCTGACGGGCTCCGAGGATAAGGACGTCTGGAAGGTGGACTAAGACGGGAGGGATAAAGCTAAAGAGGGGGACGACATGTCAAGCAATGCGTGGCAAGGCTATGGCATGCACCGGCTCGGAAGATGCGTCAACGCCATGTGAACTAAGGTTCACCTGGCGTGCCAAGGTCCATCGGTACATATCGGTACCATGCATCGCGACTCTATACTCCTGTCCCCTTGGGCGCGTACTACTATGGCACTGCTTTCACGACCGGCTGTCGCCTACGAAACACAAAGGCTCTAACATCGGCAGGACCTCGACGGGTGTTCCTCTTCGCGTCCCCCATTTCACCCAGACCTGAGAACGCTCGCTGCTATCTGATGCATTGTTTCGGTAATCTTACAGATCACTTGCTAGGACAGCAGCAGGCACAATGTCGCCACGATCGCTGTCCAGATCGCTTTCGTTCGCCAGCCCCGTCTTCCACCTTCTCATCGTCGCCTAAGATGGATGCTAGGACGGCGCTCGATGCAAACCTGCACTTATACGAGATCAAGACGACGTCAACAGCAGTGCTCTCGTACTACACCTCGTCTAGCCACGGGGTCATGAGCCATCACTACTATGTCCCAGTCTCTCTACGGACGCGCACGCGCTCCGCCAAGGCTGACCGCTCAGCATACCGCAGTCATCACTACTCTCCAGCACTCCGAGTCACCTTCCGGCACAAAGCCCGGCACCGGAGATGTCTATGCTCACGCTCGGAGGACCGCAGAAGCGCCGTCCAGGTTGCTCCCGATGCCGCGGCCCGAGCGCCGCAACAACACGCTCCCACCCGACAACTAGTCGCACGGGGAGCTCGCAGCCATGACCGCGCTCGACGCCAAGAATCTCCCCGCGAACCCGAAAGCCTGGACGCTTGGGTATCTCTTGAGAATGTCTGGGCATGCCAGGGGTGATCAGGTGCGTCGCATTCGACATTACCTTCACTGCAGTTGCTAATAGACCGGCAGCGGGGCCTCGACAAGGGCGGTGCCACACGCCACCGCAAGAAACTTCGCAACGACATTCAGGAAACCATTAAACTCGTGCGCTGGGTCTGTCATGTTGACGAGGTGCACTACGAATCCCAGACTTTTCACCGCTAATGTTGTCTATGGCCGTGGTTACATCGTCTACTACATTGAACATATGTGGCTGGAACGATTACGAATGCATCTTTTCTTCCCAATGTTATGCGTGCACTCTTTCTTCTCGTGATTTGGCCACGCCCAATGGCGCCACCTCTGCGACGAGCTGTGTCTTTATACGTGCCCTTTCACCATCTGTGTGCCCAACTGCTCTCGTCCAAGTCACAAGAACAGTCCTCAGAACGCGGCGAGTTTCTTCCAAACATATAGGAGCCCTGTATAGCTCACTACAATGCAGACGATGGCATCATCGTCGCCTTCAAAAGCCTCGAAAGCGACCAAACAAAAACCACACAAGAGATACGACGCGTTCAACATTCACAAAGCACCGAAGCCACGTGCTGGAACCGTTCAGCATATCACAATACCAAGTCCCAGCAAACGAGTCTGCTGCTCCATCGTGGACGGACCTCACAGGAAAGTGGTCTACAAACCAACTGATTCCGATCTGTTGGCGTATATCCGGCCTCATGCGCCGCTTGATGACAATGTGCCACCCTTTGGAGGAGAGGAAGCACAGGGTGAACCAATGCATCAGACACGCGTAAGATTTGTCCTTAATTTATGGGTAGCGCAGATGCTGAGTGAGACAACAGAATGCGCGAGTTCTACATGATTACGAGGAGGTGATGGACGATCTCTTCGATGACATGTTGAGCATGGAATGTCACAACATGATAGGACAGCCCTGCTCTTGTGACACTGACATCAAACGGACCGTTGTCTGCAGAGACTGCGACCAGCGCCTGCCTACATGCGAGAGCTGCTTCATAGATGCACATCGCAACTGTCCAACTCATTGGGCCATGCTATGGAACTCCGAGGGCGGGTATTTTGTACGGCACGACATCTCTCAACTCGCTCCGCATCGCACTCCTGGCGACATCTATGCTATTCAACTCGGCAGACACTACGGGGGGACGTGTTCTTACCCTGGAGAAGCAATTCCCTTCACTCTTGTGGACCTGAATGGTGTTCATGGGACTCGCATTCGCTTCTGCAAGTGCTGTGGCGCACCTGAGAAGCATCGGCAGCTCATGCAAGCTGGATTTTTCCCGGGAACAATTGCACGGCCACAAACAGCGTTCACATTCCGCCTCATGAAACATTATCACATCCAGCATCTAGAATCAAAGATATCTGCCTATGACTACATAGGCTCTGCTCGTCGGTTCACTGACAACGTCTTTACCGACTTGGTCCAGGTACGTAGTAACTGATTCCATTGCACAACGCATGGAAACTTATTATCACACAAAGGACCCATACGCAACGTTTCAGCGAGCAGCCCAATTTTGGGGCTATCTGACAGTTTGCAAGCGCATGGGGCAATGCCACCGCATTGACTCGGAACTGCCGAATCGACCGCGTGGCAACCTTCGCCTCTATTGTCCGGCTTGTCCGGAGCCCGGTTTCACAGACTTGGAAGGGTCTCACCGACTTCCGAAAGCACTGTGGTAAGTTTACTGTGCGGCTGCGAAATTCAGCCGATACTCACTGCGGAACTGCGGTGCTGCGGGAACTTAGGCACCTGAATCAGTCGACAACTACGCTAGATGGTAATCACCACCTAGTCAAGCTCGAGAATACGAAGACCTCCGACCCAATGGACAAATCTCTGTGGGATGGCAACGCATACATGCCCCGTGATTCAGACTATAAGACCCACTTGGCGCTCGTTAGTGGCGATGGTAACTACAGCGTACGTTCTTGGAAGCTTAGCAAAGGAACTCAGTGCTAAGAACTCTGGCATGTCTATACTAGAAAGCGGAAGGTGACTGCGATTATCTGAGGGCAGTACAAAAGCAGAAGCTACACAAGTTTAAGGGTCAGGAAGTTACAGGGACGGTAAATAGCCAGTGTCGTCACGTCTTCGTTTTGGGTTCGGCTGATATGCATGGCGGAGAAAGGTAAGCCACTCACCTCCTCGGACCAACGCGTCACTGAATGCGATGTCGAAGTCATAAAAACAGCGACTACACTCTCGCTATGGCCATAAATATGTACCTTGGCAACCTACAGAGAGACGAGAATGCGACCGAAACAGCCTCTGAGCATCCGCCTGCCTGTGTCGTTGACCGAATCAGGTCGTATGACCTCGCTTGCATCTCAAGCGTCCACCTTGTCAAGCGTTTCTCTGATCACTTTCCGCATCTCGTTGACCAAATCAAAATGATACGCTGGGCGGTGCCTGCAGTCCATGTCGCAAACCATAAGGAGAGGTGCCAATATGAGTTCTCGACGGCTTACCTCGAGCAATTTGGGCATTTTTTCGGCGAGACATGCGAGGTGATTTGGGCGGAAATGAATCAGCTTGGTCCCATGATCTGTCAGATGAATGCTGGTCGTCGGCATGATACGCTGAATGACCACTTCGGTGATTGGAACTGGAAGAAAACCATTAAAATGGGTAAGCAAGCTCGGTTCCTTGCGTGCGATGCAGACGGAAACTGAATGGTCATAGGGCTGCATCTGTCTTCGAGCATCCAGACAGCTTACAGCTTGTACATCGAGAAGCGGGATGCATTCTGCCATATCACGGTGTCTTTCGGGCCGGAGCTAGTTCACAAGTGGGATGCGCTCTCCCGAGAATTCCAGGAAAGATGCGCCAAGAAGGACTTCTTCTCGGTTTATCGCCACAAGACAGCCAAAGGTTCGCAGTATTTCTTCGATTAGGGTGGATACTCATAGCATCCCGGTCTCAGTCCCATTGCAAAGTGCAATACTTCAACATTTGCTTGCCGAAGAGGCCAGGCGCGATGCAGTAGTCGACAGCGTGCTTCCGTCTGTTGCACAGACACCTGTCGCATTCCTTAATGAAGGTATTGCTATTCAAGATGCTCAGTACGTCGTATCAATAGGAGACAGATGCTCGTACTCATATTCTCATAGACGGAAGTGCAAAGCACTCATCAAGCAAGATCAAGAACAAGTCGCCGCACACAGAACCGAGATAGAAAATCGGAGGAACAAGCTGACGACCCATATCCATCGGTGGCGGCAGAGTCAGGCCTCTTTTATGCCGCGCATTGCGGACAAGCTTGACCAGTCTCGCGCAATCGAAGTTGAAGATGAAATTCTATGGTTGCCGTCCGATCTTACCGTTCCCGAGCGCACTATCATGAAGCTTGCCGGTCTTGCTGATCAAGAAAGAGCCCTCCGAGAGGGCGAGTGTTTTGACGCAATCAGCGCGGTCCGCTCAGCAGTCAAAACACTGTCGTACTCTCGCAAGGACAAGGTCGACCACTCACATGGCATGAAACAACAGACAAGAAGTCTGGCAAGTATTGCAAAGGCGGAAGGTGTGCGGGACGCACACATGGCACGGTATAACAGTGCCCGGGAGGCATTGATATCTCTAGGCTATCTCGAAAATGGTAACTTCGATTTCTCAATTTTAACGGCAAAGGATACCTACCGGAAGAACGTAAACGCCCCTCACCAAGTCGGGGACTCCCGATGTCAAGAGGCCCCCTTGTTCACACATGTTGGTATTCGCGCTCGCCCGTCGACATCCCACGTGCAAAACAGGGATCCGTCCGAGAGGGACGACGAGACTGGTATGTGTCTTGTCATGTGATAGGCAAAACACGACGTGCTCACGGAGAAATGCCCAGATAAACCCGCGCCCCTGATTGGCACACAGATCACGCGAACTAAGAGGAAAGGTGGCCGAGGCATGTACTTCGGTAGGGCATAGGCGCATATGGCTGAAATAGTATTAGGGAAGAGCTCAGTTAATACAGACAAGGTAGTTCAATCACAGCTTGAATCATGCGACGGGAGGAATACAGGTGCGAAGACGTGTCCATTGGGGAAGGCCAGCAATTGATGGATGGTTGATAGATACGAGCCAAGAGGGATGGATCTGGTGGCTTAAAGTGCATAAGAAGATGTCGGACGAGGAGATGGAAGCTTGGAGCGAAGAAGGTTAGTCGTATCGGCTGCGTTTCACCAGTGCGGGAGCTCACAGCCGGATGCAAGGTGATCGGGTGCAATGGTTCCGGGCAGAGGTGGAGATGCTACAGTGGCAAGAGGAATTGGAAAGACTTCAAGCTGAATTCCTATGGACCATCAAAGCATACGGTGAGATGAGTAAGGTCTGGGATCACCTTGCTGCTATGGGGTTTTGTCCCGGCCGTGAAGCATACGCGAAGAAGAAGGCCGCGATGTGGATGAGAATGGGATCAGAGTGCGAAAAGGAGATGAAGAAATCAGGGTACCAACCACTTCAAGCGCAAGAATCATTGATCGGGCGGATTGAGAAGTGGCGAGCGGAGGAGAAGGTGAAGATCAGGGAGCTAACAGAGGGAATCTTGCCTTGTGCTGATATTATTTAAAGTTGGCGATCAGCTTGCCAGGAAGGCTTCTAGTTTAATATTAATGTATGTTCACGAGCGTGTATGCGGAGTCACAGGGACTGTCTCGTGAACCCATGAAGGAGGTGCAGATATCGGGATGATCGGACCGTGTGGCTGGTGGTGATGCAGTCAGGTGACTCACGCTACGACCAAACGCACAGACGCGTGTTTTCCTGCATCTCTCTCTCCATCAACGTCTCCAGATCAGTCCTACTCAACCCTCTACTGTGACGCATAAATTTATCATTTCTCTCTGATAATTTCAGTGTGGGGTAACCTACAGCATTCTTGCAAGCCTAGGTAAGTCATTTGGTATGCAATCGGACAGTTGTCGGCGAGTGGCATTCTTAGGGTGTCGTCCTTGCAGAGCGGGGGACTATGCTTGTTGCATCCGCGCACCCGACGCCGCACTGGGAAGTCAAAGGCGTACCCTCTCGCATGGCATCTCGCAGAAGGTTTTTTTTTGCCAAAGGGCGATAGTTATTGACATGTTGGTTGCACGCTCGATGGATGCCAACCGGAGGACACTCGTTAGTACCACTGAGGCTCCGATGTATGTCTTAAAGGTCATTACTGTGCGTGTCCTTGTTTTCCCCCCTGCCGAGCCTGATTTGGTCACCCGCGCGACACTGACAGTAGACGATAGTCTAAGCCGGGAAGGGGGTTAAGCACAAACTGTGTTTATTAGATGTAGCCGTTTCTGAACCGAGAAGGGGGTTAAGCACAAACTGTGTTTATTAGATGTAGCCGTTTCTGAACCGAGAAGGGGGTTAAGCACAAATTGTGTTTATTAGATGTAGCCATTTCTGAACCGAGAAGGGAGTTAAGCACAAATCCTGTTTATTAGATGTAGCCGTTTCTAAACCGAGAAGGGGGTTAAGCACAGATCCTGTTTATTAGATATAGCCGTTTCTCTGTGCTTAACGGAATTAGGGATTCTTGTTCAAACAGGACTGAACAGAGCGTATTACGAATTTGGGCACCGTGTAAGGTGGTGAGCTACTAGAGTACCCTATACGGCGGTGTTTAAACATCCCTGAGATTAAAAAGAAACTGGCTTATACGTCGAGACGCCAGGGTTTAACCTAGCTATGCTCAGCTTTATAGCAATGACATCATCGTTCGTCTGTCACGGTCTCCTCGCTGGAGCTCTCAACTCGACCATCGCCGTCCATTTCTCTTCCTTGCCTTCGCCTGCACTCGACCTCGGTACATCACTCGCTCTCCCGCCGCCAATACCCGCACCATGCACCACTTGCAGTCTCAGATCCACCCCCGCCGACCGGTGTTGAGCAACCCTGCCTCGACCTGCGCTTCCACTACCACCATGCCAGTGGCCTGCATCCCCCGTATACTTGAGTACCTCTATGGCATGAATATCGACCTTCCACACACAATAGCGAGACGAAACTTAAAGATGCGCCGTGGGCTTGGAGATTGCTACAAAGTGGACGCTCTGCGAGCGGGTGCGTTTGCTATGTTGGTTCCACCTGTTATGAGACTAAAAGACAAGATGTCTTGCAGAACGAATGAGTAAGGCACAAGTGTTTTACTGAAGATTTGATCAAGCACGCTGTATCAAGGACAGCGAATGCTTCTTCTTCTTCTTTAATCTATGGTATTACCGCAGTACTACCGGATTAACGTGACGGCAAAGCCAGAGCCACGCCGGCCGCAGCCGGATACAAACAGACACGGGGCAGGGGTGAGCTACGTATAGTACTCCCGCGAGGAGGGAGGCGCAAGCGCCGGTGTGCAGCCGCGGGGCGGCGTATGCTAGGCCCGAGAGGGCATAAAGTAAGGGCAGGCCGACGGCCGTAAGAGCGGGGGGAGAGAGGCGAGAAGCGGAGAGAGAGAATTACAGAGGGGAGGGCAAAGCGGCCCTACAGAGCGGGGGGGGCATCGGCAAATGCAAAGGCCATCGGATTATTGCGAAGGAATTTAAGGAAAGCCTTACCGGGGTGGCTGGAGTCACGAAGGAACTCCTGGAAGTTGCGCTGCGGTCGTCGGTACCGTGTGCACTCGTTGAGGATGTGTCGCCGATCTTGGAAGGTGTGACAGACGGGGCACTTGCGCGGTTCGCGGGGGAAAAAGCGAGCGCGGAATTCGCCAGTGGGGGCGTGGTTAAGGATGGCATGGGATGCACGAGTGCAGAGTTCCGTGGACATGTCAGGGAGGCAGAGGAAGGGGCCGCCTTTGCGGGTGGATGGTTTTAGGACCCGACGACCGAAGAGGAAGGCGTGGCCGCGGAAGGAGGCAAGGCGCACAAGGTGCTGCCACTCGACTTGGGCACGCTTCGCCGAGACTTCGCACTGTCGTGCGACGGAAGTGAGAGGGGGTTGGGCGAGATTGCGCGCAGCGTTGTTGGCACGCCGGTCGACGTGTTCATTAAGTACGAAGCCGGAGTGGCCAGGGACGTAGTAGAGGTGGATGATGCGGGTAGGGGAGGCCTCCAGCCAGGGGCGGATGATGGAGCATGCGAGGATGCGAGCCGATTGCGAAGAGCGTGGGGAGGGGTCGAAGCAAGTGGACATAGCTGAGATGCAGTCCGAGTAGATGTGAATCTCCTCGACGTCCTGCTGGACAAGAACATTGAGTGCCATGGTAATGGCATAGGACTCTGCGTTGAAGGCGACGACATTCCTGCACCCGATGGCATGATTGGCGAGTTGGGTGTTGGCACGGCGGGTGACGAAGGCAGCAGCGGACTTCCAAGAAGCTCCTGTGAGGGCCGACCCATCAGTGAAGGCATACGCAACGTGGTTCTTAGTATGTAGGGAAGCGATGTGGGTATGGAGGGATTCGAGCCATCTACCGTACTCGCGGGAGGTGCGCTTGGGGTGCACAAAATGGGGAACAATGCGATTGCCAAAGCAGTCGAGGATGCGTCGCCCCGGTTGGAGCTCAGCTAGGGAGTGGGCAACCGGCTCGAGGTGAGGCGCGGCATGTGTAAGGAGGGTGTGGAGGGGGAGGGTGGAAGCGGGGAGGTGGCACGTAAAGTGAGGTGCATAAGTATAGAGCGGCTCTGCCCTGGGACGGAAGTCCTCGGATGCAGCCCGACGGAGAATGTGTGAGGGGGGAAGGAACTGGAAGCAAATAATGGAATGTTCCCATAACCGACGAACAAGGAGGCGCATGGGGAGCAGGCCAGCAAGTAAGCCCATCCCACCGGCGGGGGAGGTACAAAATGCCCCCAGAATCCAGTGTGCAGAGGCGTTAAGTGCCACCTGCAGGTCCTGGGTGAGGCCTTTAACGCCAGAGGGACGGTACCACAGACGAAAGCCAACGGTCATGAGGGGAATAACACAGCCAATCACAAGGCGGCGTTTCTGGGTGGGGGAGAGGCCGCGGTTGGAGTTACCAAGGAGTGAGTACGTGCGTACCATAGAGAGGGAGCGGGTAGCGTAGAAATGAACGTGATAGCGGAAGGAGAGCTTGGGGTCGAGGAAGAAGCCGATCCAGCGCCACACAGGCTTCGCATGGATGGTAGCCACTGCCCCGTCGTCCTCAAGACGCAGGGCAGGGAGAGGGCCATTGTAATGTGCGGTAGGAAAGTGCTGCATTTCGTTCTTGTCAATTCCGACAAGGACGCCGAGACGACAAAACGTAGAGGCAATGCGGGGGTATAACGTGCGCAGAAGAAGAACATTGGTCTTGAGCAACGGGGAGGAAATGGCAAGCATCCCGTCATCTACATAAAAAAGCTGCGACGCAGCGAGGTCCCGTGCCGGTAGCGGAAGAAAAGAGGAAATGACATGAAGTGCCGGCACGATGGCCAGTGCTGAGAGAATGGGGGAGAGGGCGGAACCCTGGTCAATGCCCACAGAGGCATTGGCTGGCTCAGAAAGGTGGTTCGCCCACAAAAACTGTGTGAAGCGGTTAATAAGAAAGTTGGAAAAGAAAGTGCACAGCTGGTCTGCAAAGCCCAGCTGGTGCATGGTCAACACGAGCAACTCGTGGTTAAGGGAAGGAAAAAATTGTTCGAGGTCATACCCGAGGCAGGTGGTGGTCAAGCCTCGGCCCCGATAGCGGCGGATGTGGTTAACAAGCAGCACACCCGCATCTTCAGTGGAGTGCACGCGAACGCCCCCACTGCTAGCGACCAGATAAAGGTACGGGCGCTATGCTATCAGAAGAAAGCAGTGAAGCGGTCTTTAGGTGGGAGGATAAGCCAGAAAGAGACTGGCGTTTGATAGACAAGACAGGCCAGTATATATACCATACAGGGAGGCGTCTAGGCGAGCATAGAGGTAGCTAGGGAGCCGAGACGACTCAGCCATAAGATGAACATCATAGTGAGTAAGCAGCATAAGGCGCTTGGTAAGGGGATTGGTAAGGTACTTAGTAGTCCTAGCCAATAGCGCAAAGAGAGCATGGGTAGTAACCGGTTAACATAGGTA
>MU273899.1:0-18433 GCA_022160365.1 Vararia minispora EC-137 | reverse complement strand
TATTTTTTCTGTGAATTTCGGAGGGGTGGAAAGGGTCGTTTGCCACAACTTTCGGTCGAGGAGGGGGTTATCCGGGCATCCGCAGTCGCCGGAGACCGGACCGTAGTGATCCGCCCTGGACGCGCGGTTTGGCGGGAGTTGCGCATACCCAGTTTGACGACCGTCCGCGTGGCTGAGAAGCACGTGGCTAGCTGACCCCACGTCAGATGCCAACCCGGCCGTGGCTCGGATCTTCAAGTTAAGGTCTTCATGACGCCAGCTGCGAAAGGAGACTAAGCTATGGTCAGTGGTAAACTGCTTGCCTGTGCCAACCATCTCACTCCCTTGTAAATGCATGTTCCATTGTCCCCATTTTTTTTAGCATCTCAACATTCTACATAGCTTGCGTTGACCGAACGGGCATGCTACCGCCAGCTCAAATTCAATCATGAACGTCCTCGTCATTGGTGCCTCAGGTGCGTCGTCCGCCGCGTCGCCATTCTTCGCTAACGATGAGCGTAGGCAGGATCGGATCCGCTGCCGTCGAATCTTGCCTCGACAAGGGTCACAACGTGACCGCGTTCCTCCGCACGCCCGGGAAGCTCCCCTCCCACCTTCGCAGGCACGGTAATCTCCGTATCGTCCAGGGCGATGCATCCATTCACGCAGACATCTCTGCCGCCATGCAAGGTGCGCCCGTGTGAGCGATGACATGCTCGCCTCCGTTCAAATATCTGCTTGTGTAGGCCAGGACGCAGTGATCCAAGCGGCAGTCTACGGATCGAACACTCCCTGGGGTGATACTTCTGCCGCCGTTGCCGTCGTCCGCACCGTCATCGACGCCGCCCGCGAGGCTTCCGCAACGAGGGCGACACCGGTCCGTCTCTGGGTACTCTCTGGCCAGGTGCTCATGGACATTCCCGCGCTCGGCACGATTGAGGGCAACATTATTCCCGTCCACCCTGAGCATCACCTCAACTACTCGACACTGCGCGAGCGCGGCGACAGCGTGGACTGGTCTCTTCTGTGTCCGGGCAAGGTCTGGGAAGGCGGGGTGCGTGCCCTGTCACCCTATGTCGTGCTCATGCTTACATACAACCGCAGCCCAGGGGGCCGCTCGTCCACGCCGTCGATGTCGTCCCCATCTGGCATGCTCCTGGCCTCATCGGCAGCCTTCCATCCATCGGTCCGCTCCTGAACGTCCTCTACAACTTCGCCGTACAGCGCCTGTCTTATCGCTCTGTCGGCGACTTCCTTGCTACGCACCTTGGGCCCGCAGGGGAGATGTGGCACAAGCGTGTATGTATTCTGGAGGACGTTGGCCGTAGGGCGGAGTAGGCGAGGTACTGCAGCGCAAAGTCCAGGTTTCTTGTGTCTGCCTATGAATGGTGTCGGCCTCGAGCTTCTTGTGTGGACGTGTGCAGTGTGCACAGGCGGTGTGCTCCTCGATTACACTCTTCTTTGTTTTCGTCACCTCTGTCTCCGTCTGGACCAGACACTCTTGAAGTTTAGTCCAGCAGCAGCCAACCCATGAGCTATCGTAGTTGCCTGCTCGAGGCCATATCCTCTGCGTGCATTGCCATCGTCCTGTCTGAGGAAAGAGATATACCTATACAACACACCGCGCCTTCACATTTTGTCCTCCGCTGGCTCCGATGGACGATACTTTTAACGTATACCCTGGCTCCCTACCACATTGGCTTTTTGCTGACCTGCACCATAGTACAAGTGCCAAATTCACGCCCGTCCATTTTCGTCTGTCATTAGTATCGTCAGTCCACAATCACCACGATATGGAGTTCTCGCTCTGGCGACGAGGACGCTGACTTTTGGATCGTCGTACGTCAGATTTACGCAAGACACATGCAAACGTAGTGGGCGTCTTGCTTTGATGGTCCTCCACTACCTCTGCCTTCGCGACCCATAGAAGTTCTTGACCGCTATCAATGTGACCGCTCAGGCCCAGGCCTCAGGTGTTGTGCTTCGATCCATCCTGGAGGTCATCTACGTTACCGGCCTTTCACACACCTTATCATCCGAGGCCGAGGCAATGATGTTATCTCTTCCCACTTGGCCCGCTTCAAGGCCCGCCATTGCACAGCGCATCAGCAATTTGTCCCACGCACTTACTTCGCGGTCACAACCATCAGCGCGACAGCGCAGTTTGCCAGTAGCTTGCCCCTCCCCTCCCGGAATGGGCGTGCAATCGAATTCCGCTAGCACCGCCAGCAGCGTCCCGGTCGAATTAATCACACAGATATTTTCTTATCTCCCCGACATACACCCACGTTGTCCAACAGACTGGACGAATACTGACTCAGAGGAGTGATTCAAACATCTTCACGCCATATTCGCCGAGTGACTCACTTCCCGATACTATAGGGAGGATCCAGAAAGCAATGCTGGTTGGCTACCCGTCGCAGGAGTATGCAAACGCTGGCGCGCCGTCGCTCTTTCTCAGAATTCACGTGCCCTCCCTGTGACGCTCACGGACCTCCCGGTCGTTGCGTCTCTTGCGCCGCTTCGCATCACACTCTGCATCGACGAAGCGGAATGCGCTCGCTCGGGTCTTAGCGATCAGGCCAACGATCAGCTTCGCGCCATCGCCGAGCGCGTACATGCGCTGCATATGTGGTTGCTCGTCGTCCACCCCTCGGTGCGCTCGACTCGCCTCACCAGGGATCTCGATGACTATATCTCCGCTCTCCTCGAGGGTACCGAGCCTGCCGTCTTCGCGCTCCTGCGTACCGTCAGCTTTCCCATGCTTCAGGAGCTCCGTGTGCACTCCCCAGTCCGCAACAGGGTTGGGGGTTGCGCAATGTTCCGCGCATATGTTCCCGCACGTCAACTTCCCGTCCCGGCCAGCGGGCTTGCGACCGTGTGTAGGCTCTGTGTGTACGAGTGCATCCTACCGGACCCGGAGCTGCTTAACAACAGCCGGCTGACATCGCTCGCGCTCGTGTCGTGCCGACTGCCGGGAAAGCGCACCCTTTCTACCCTTCGCCACTTCCTTTCGCGCTTCCCCAACCTCCAAGACCTGCGTCTCGTAGGTGAATCGCTGCCATACCCCTACAGTGAAGAGGGTGAGGACTCGGAGGGCGAAGAGGGCGAAGACCGCGACGCCGACGGTCGGACCCGTCTCCCCTCCATCCAAACGCTTCACCTCTCAGGTGACCTCGAACCTGTTTCTGCATTCTTCTCCTCTGTCTCTCTCGACCCGAGTGTGAAGCTCGATATCGAAGGTTGCTTCTGGGGCGACCCGGGTTCATACTCCCTCTCCGCACCCCTCGCGGCGCACTTCGCGTCCCCGCACGCAGCCGAGGACTCGTTCGCACGTGTCGAGCTCAGCGTCGATATCTGGGGCAAAGTTATTACTTGCAGCACGCCCGCCGGGTCACGCGTCCTCGCGCCCCACACGATGTGCACCCTGCGCCTACGTCGCATCGTGAACGGGTACCCGAATGTGAGCGGCTTCGCGTACGCGACGCACACAGCACTCCTTAATGCGGCGCTTGGCGGTGCGCTTCCGCTCGCGCGTGTCCGCACGCTGCGCGTTTGCAGTACGCAAGACGCTGTCGACTATGGCTCGAGCTTCGAGTGGTGGACTTACCTTGGACCACTTAGCGTTGTCGAGGACCTCGAGCTCGACGCAGATGCGGCACAGCAAATCGTCGGCGCGCTCAGCGATCCCATGTTCCTCCCGACACTCGGGGTCGTGAATCTGGTATTTCACGACCATTCAAATATGTGCAGGGAGGACGGGTGGGTCCGGCGGATAAGGGAGGCTATGCGGGAGGCTATGGAGAGCCGGAAGGGTGGGTGTGAGGTTAGATGGTGTGGGTGCAGAGTTTGCCAAGAGGCGGTAGAGGGTGACGAAGCAGAAAAGATCGATGAAGAGGGTTGACGGTCCTTTCCTCTCTTGATCTCCATCCGACTCCAGTTTATGTTGTGAACAAGCACCTCATTGCAGGACGTAAATCACAGTTGCATCAGCAGGCTACCAATTCTAAGGCCTGAAGAGCGTCGCACCGACTACGCCGCGGTTGACGATACGTAATCGAAAGCCCGCTGTACGTGCACCATGCGGTCACGGTAGCCAACGGCAGTGCACGTGTGTGCTACGTGTTCTCACAGCTGCCAGGATTTTGTATGCGAGACTCGTCACTACCAGTACTAGTAGTACTGATAGACCATCGCGCCTGCCACACATTCGACTAGATTGGAAGAGAAGATGTCTACTTATATCCTTTGTGTCGACCCATCCATAGGAACGAGGATGCAAAATCACGGTTTCATGGAAGGCTTTGGGTCATGTCGTTTGCCGCAGCTGACGCCAGAATACTCGAGGAGCTTGTCGGTGCATCGAGTCTGAGTCCTGGACTACGTCGGCATTCCTCGGACAAAATGATAATGCACAACCGAGGAAAATCTTTATTCTCAGGTACCGCAGTGATGATACGGCGTTGGGCGAGCAAGGAGAAACATCAGACCTGTATTTTCTGTCCAACGGTGTGTGCAGTGCTCTGTTCTCGTACTTGAGCTTGAGCTGCCTTCGTTCTCATTCTTATATTCGACTACAGCTCAAAGCTCTAATCGCTCGAGCTGTTGATGCCCCTCCCGTCTGGCATACACCTGGCTTCATCGGGAACCCTCCGCTCACTGGCCATTTCTGGATCCTAATCATGAATGTTCCCTACGAGGACAATACGAGGATCCTCTTTGTACGCTCTCTCGCGAATCCCGTTGAGTGGACTTTAATCTTGCCGCTGACAAGACGCGTAACGAGCGCTTATACACTTACTTATACATTGCAGAGGATGTCCGCTAGATGGAGTGGGTGTAGGGTGAAGTCCTCCTATGGCAACGATGCATGACATCGAACTCGAGTTTCAAGCATGGGCGGATAAGTACACAAAGTATGCTCCACGAATACACCCGGCCTCGTTTGCTCCACGTGTTCGGACAACAGAAAGTGTTTCTGTATACAGCTAGTCAGCGCTAGTCAGCCCCTATCTCGGTCGTGTCTTTGGGTTCGACATACCGTGCACGTCGCCGTCGTTCTGTCCGAGGATAGAACGCGACACGATAGGCAGGATATTGCCCCTCTGCCCTGAACGTCTGACAGCGGTATAAGTTAGACTCCTGCTCATGAACGCAAGCGACTCAATAACCATCTCGCCCTTTCCTGGTGAACACCCTGCGAATCGACCGACATTTACTGGACAAATGACTACGCCTGCTCCATCACCCCGCCGTATTACTCTTACGACTCCAGTGTCGATTCAAGCTCCAGTCAGCCCGAGCCCGAGCCTACGCTATGATGCAGACGATGAGGCACCGGCGCCGCTGGCTGATACGTCTAACGTAGGCCCACACCTCCTCTCATAACGCCCGCATACTAACCCGTCCCGTAGCACACCCGACGCCCGACAGACCCATCGAAGCTTACTGGAAAACTCGCTGTGACTGGTCCGACGATTATTTCGACCAGGTCGCCTGCCACCGCACTCAAGGACCGCCTGCGTCACCGGGAGATCCCGCCCACGAAGGAACCTGCGCCGCCACCGGTCGTCCCCGTCTCTGTTGCCTCCGCGTCGCGCCGGCTCGCGGAGGCCCAGCTCGCGGAGGCGATGAAGGAGGCTGAGCGCTTGCGCGCACATACGCGGACGCTTGAGGGCGCTCGGGCGGAACTAGCGCGCGAAGTAGAGGTTCTGCGCGCGAGGCCGTCCCCTGCCCTAGAAGGAGGGAAGCAGCGGAAAGAGAGAGAGGAGATGGAAGACAAGTGTAGGAAGGCTGAGGAGAGCGCTCGGGAGGAGCGGGTGCGGAGGGAAAGAGCGGAGGTAGAGTGCAGGCGGCTGAGGGGGGAGGTGGCTGCCTTAAAAGCAAAATGTGAGGAGGTAGAAATGAGGGCTAAAGAGGAGATCCGGCGGAGGGAGGCAGTGGAGGGGGAGCTGGATAGGCTGGCATTGGAGGCGTAGTCTTGTCGTGCGGGTGCCCGGTGGTTGTGAACTCCGCGGTACAATAATATACACGTCTTCCCACTCCTGGTGTGAAAAGGTGTATTTCGTCCTATATGCTCGTACGGTATAATTTCGTCCCCCCTTACTCACTGTGCTCTTGAGGTGGACGACCTCATCGCGGGAACAGACAGGGGACACGGGGCATTCGGCCATCCAAGGGATCTGAAGCGGGATCATGCGTAGGTACCGTCCAAAAATAAGTATTTTGCAGTGTTATACAATGCACAATCTCCTGATAAACAGTACAGTGAGCAGTCAGTACATGCGTAAGTCGAGCCCATATCCAGGAAAGAAAGGAAGGGGTGAAATGATCGCGGGACAGAGCGGCTACAAAATCAACGGGGAGGAGACGTGGCCATCCACAGCAGGCAAAATGCGCGCTACAGGGCAAGCAGTGGGAGGTACGACTGGTCTAGGCAACTGCAACCGCGCCGGCCGCGGCGCCAAAGTCCCCAAAGCCAGGGAAAAGCCAGCCTGGACCAAAACTCCAGTCGAGGCCGTTGTTTGTGGTGGCGGCCGCACCAGCAGCGGCACCGGCGTGGTGCACGGCTGCGACCGTACCAGCAGCGGCACCAGCAGCGGCACCAGTGTGGACGAAGTGGCTGTCCTTCGATGTCGCAGCGGCAACGGCAGCAGCCTCTGGCGTGCCGACGTGGTTGTCCGTACCGGCAACAGCGCCGGCGATCGCGGCAGTCTCGGGCTCAGGCGCGGGTTCACGGCGGAAGAACGGGCGGCGCCAGCCATCGTAGTAGTAGGGGCCGTTGTAGTAGTAGGGATAGTAGCCGCCGGATGAAGCGGAAGCTGCTGCGGAGGCGCTGGACCCGCCGAAGCCGTCCGAGCTAGCCGAGGCTGCCGCCGCCGCATCCGACTGGGGTTCCGGGACGGGTTCGCGGCGGCCCAGGCCGTAGTACCCATCGTTGTAATAGTAAGGGTAGTAGCCGTCCGAAGACGACGCGGAAGCGGCCGCGTCGGCGCTTGACCCGCCGAAACCGTCCGAGTTCGCAGCAGCGTTGGCAGAGGCATCTGACTCGGGCTCGGGAGCAGGTTCACGGCGGAAGAAGGAGCGGCCCCAGCCATAGTAAGGGTGACGCCAGCGGCCGTAGTGGTAGGGGCCGTTACTGTAGTAGGGGTAGTAGCCGTACCCGTCCGACGATGACGCAGAGGCGGCCGCTGAAGCACTCGATCCGCCGAAATTACCCGAGCTAGCGGCAGCAGCGGCGGCGGCGGCATCTGGCTGGGGCTCCGGAGAGGGCTCGCGGCGGAGGAATGTGCGGCCGGAGCCGTAGTACCCGTCGTCGTAGTACCCGTCGTCGTAGTAGTAGGGGTAGTAGTCGGATGAGGATGCAGAGGCCGCAGCCGCAGCGGACGACTGAGGCTCACGACGGAGGAGGGCTGTGTATCAAAAGCTTGAGTACTGTGCGCTGCATGGCGACAGATGCAGGAGGCTCACCATCAACGACTTCTGTGTCCGGAGCGGGAGCAGCGAGGGCGGGGACTGCAATCGCGAGGGCGCAGAGGGCAGTGAAACGCATGCCGAAGGACATCATTGTGATTGGAGAGTGGCGAGGAGCGATGGGCTGGACTTCGTGCGCGTATCCGTGCAGTGAGCAGACGAGAGAACTCGACTGATATCGAGAGTAGACAACGACTGCCCACTTTTATACCTGAATCAAAGGGCACGTCAGTGTATCGCTATGTTGTGCTGGTTGCGAAAGATGTTCAGGAGTCGCGGGTGCAGCACTGGATCTGAGCAAAACCCCTGACGGATGGTAGTGTTGACACTGCTTAGCTCCTACCGCCTTCGCTCGCGCCTGCCCATCCGGCCCTAGGAAAAGGACGGATGCGGATGCATCAGCTATTCCCGAAACCTTAGAAGGGGATGACGGTACAAGGCGAGACACAAGAGTAACGTTGTTCCATCCGGATGTGTCCTACCATGCTTCCGTACGGCGGATGAGTGAGTGCAAGTACGTAGGTGCATAAAAATAGCTGAACTTTCGCAACAGAGGCCATGAGCCTCAGACCCAAACACGCGCATACATCCCGGCGAGCTCGGCGTCCTGGTCGCTCTCAACGCGTCTGCTCCCTGTGACCTTTCCAGCAATCCCTATTATCTTCTCCATCTCGCAACTCAAGTATTATCTTCCCGTCCTAATATTGGGCTTGATGAAGAGAAATTGGGCCAATCATCTCATGGGGGCCTAGGGGTACATCTCGAACTACATTCGAGGCACTGAGCTGATCAACATTGGGGACGAATTATAAAAAGTGTGTGTAAAATAGCTTAAGATTGCTGCTGGAATCCCGTTGCTCAAAGCGCTCAAATCTCGAGCGACAGATAGGTGGAGGCTACAGCAAGGCGACAGTACCGGTACCAAAGTGCGGTTCGTGACTAGGATCGGTTCCAACCGCCTACGCGTTGCGCGAGGTTGCGCAGTGCCGTGCAAGTATAGTCACACGTCCATCCATTGACTTATACGACCCCCATTTCCTCCCGTCTCTCAGCGGAGTTTCCCTTACGAACCATCTGTATCTGCCTTCATGACGTGTCATATTGCATTACCCATGCTTCCGTCATGTTGCGGTCTATGCGTCAACCGAATGGGGCACAATCGTTACTATGCGCTCTCTGCTCAATACCTCGTTTCCCTGCTCCCTCAGTCCTACGGATGGAAGATGTCCTGTGAGACCTGCCGCGTGGGGTTGAGGGGACGCTGGTTGAGGCGAATACGCGAGGCAGTCAAGCGATAATTCCGGCACCGAAAATCCTTCAGCTCTAGGTTACAACACCGCTCATGCGAATTTACAGCCATGCTCCGTGCTGTCCGAACGACGAGATTAACAGTTTCACTCTCCGGTATCATTCTCGACTACCACGGCTGCCACTCGGGATGTCTGGTGTCCCGGATCGATTCAGTGTACGGCGGAGGTGTGGATGGCACGCCCGACTGCTTGCCAAGGCACGGAAAAGGCACGTCGGTTAAGTCGCCAAAATCACTATAGAAGCTAATTTTCCTCTCAGATGTTCGTCTTCTTCTTATCTCAGCCGTTTGCCCCGGTTGTTTCCAGGATCCTGATTCATTTGGGAACAACAATCTACTCTACTACTCGACCATTTTCCTACCGACCTTCGCACCGATATTGACCTCGTGAAATGTTTCGCTGCCACTGCATCCTCTCCGCCTGACTGGCGGTATGGTTGCTGCGCTTCGCCTCTATTGGCTTCACCTTGTGTACGTAAATCCGGGAACTTGTCGAATCCGTCAGGGTGCAAATGTTGAACTCCAAATGACCGATGACACTGCGCTTACGAGCGTGGCCCACTGTTGCTTCAGTTCTCGGTCCTGGAGATCCGCGGTACTGCATATCCTGGTTTGATCATGCCATCCACGGAATCCACTCAAAGGCCCGCGCGCGACGCCACATGCACCCTTTCATATCTTGCAACTCGGAAGAGCCCGTTTCAACGTCAATTCCTCTGGCAAGGCTCGGATATTTGTCTGCTTGGTACGTGGCGTACAAAGTGGGTGCTTTGCTATAAAGCTTTGCTCCGACCTTTATGGCTGGTCATTATCCTGGTTTCCTCTGAATTTCCGGTATCCGTGCCGCCTTCTTTCTCCTTGAACTCTTTATTTTTTTTTATTTCCTTCCGCTTCTTCCCTTTCCTCTTTTTCGTCCTCACGACCACTATCGTTCACATACTCGTTTAACATGTTTACGATTGCCACCTTCACCGTTTTACTCTCTCTCTCTAAGGCTGCCTTCGCCCAGGAGGGCGGCCCCGCACCTTCTTCCGTTGCGGCTCTCGTCGCTCAACTTCGTGGCGCACCTACTGAGGCCGATCGCTTTACCCTCCTTACCAATGACCAACTCCTCTTCGATTTCAACAATCCCGCTTCGACTGTCGGCGTTACGACCGGTATTGATGGCCACACTGTCCAGGCCACGTCAGCGAACTTCCCTGCTGTTGTCGGTAACGGCATTTCGATGAGTAAGCTACAGTCTGGTCTTGTCGCCGATTGTCGTCTTGACTCTACTTCTCAGCCATCGGTTATCTCGGCCCTTGCGCAATGAACACTCCCCACACTCATCCCCGTGCGAGCGAGATCAACTTCTCTCTCAATACTACCCTCCGTACTGGCGTGCTGGTTGAGAACGGTGCGCGCTTCGCCGAGATCGACATTCGTCCGGGTACAGCCACCGTGTTCCCCATGGGCGCAATCCACTTTGAGATGAACCCGTCATGCGAGCCTGCGATGTTCGTCGCCGGCTTCAACGGTGAGGATCCTGGCGTTCAACAGGTCGCCCAGCGCTGTATGTGCTCCCATTCTCAATCATGTGGCGTAATCTCAATTCTGGTCCAGTCTTCGGTCTCCCTCCGGACATCGTCGGTGCGGCTCTCGGCGGCCTCGGTGTTCAAGAGGTCGCAGACCTCGAGGGTCTCATTCCGGACAACGTTATCTTCGGTGTCGACTCCTGTCTTGCTAAGTGCAACATCACCCGTACCGGTCAACCCACCGCTCAGCGCCAGCCTCGTGTTTCCGCCAACGCATTTCCCTCCGGCGTCTCCGCATTAAACACTTTCGCCCTCCAAACCGGCAAGCCTGCTGCTCCGAGTGGTGTGCCCCCCAACCCAGCTGTTAGCGCTGCTGCGTCCAAGGTCGCAGCTGCATCTGCATCCGCCACCGCGTCAGCGTCTGCTTCTGCGGCTCCAGGGAGGCGCGAAGAGGTCGTGGTTCGTGAGCCATTCCCAGAAGTCGTGCAGTTCGCCCTCCGTCGTTAAATAGCGATAACTTGTGAGTTATGGAAAATGGCATTTACTTTTACTATTAGTGCATGATTTTCTTTTTCACGTTCTATCCCTACTCAATTCGCATCATGCACGATTTACGACACCTTCACAACGATGCTGGCGCTCTTAGAGGGCTGATGAATCTGTGACATGTCTCTACGCCCACGAAGCGACTGTCAAGAGCACGTCTGTGTACGTTGAACATGGCATCGATTTGACGAAGATAGCTGGCAGAGAGCGATCTATCACACGAATGACTACTAGAGCCTTCTCGGTGTATAGTAGGTTACTCATACTCTCGTCAATGTGCTGGTTTGATTTCCGTGTCGGTTTCCTGAGCCTGTACTGCGTCTGTAAGCCGCAATAATTACTCAAAGGACGCGAGAAAGCAGTCGGTCACTTTCACAGCGTGCAGAAGTCGAATGGCTTGATAATTTGATGAATCTCATCCGCCTTTTCAGGACGTCTCGACGTGGAGAACTTCTCAAGATTCCCCGCGAATCCACTAGAACCAAGGGAGAAAGAACGCATAGGGAATCCAGGTACAGGATCCATCAACCAGAGTAGGGGAAATCCGGGGGGGGACGTTACATCGTCCATCAAGATCGCAGCTTCATCTGAAGCAGTATGTCACTGCGTAACAAATCTTGGCTAACAGTACAGCTGCCCGGAGGCGTCCTTGGCATGGATCCGACGTGTCGAGCGAGAGCTGTCAACACAGAACATCAAAGAGGCTTGGACCGAGTTGGTGACTGTGACAAGAACAGCAGTAGGCATACCACCAACTTGACCACTGCCACCCTTGTCAATCTTTAGTGAACTGCACTGACCAGCTTTGCCAGCCGCGCGCACCCTCCTGGGACATGTACATCCCCGTGGGAGGTTGAGATCACAATGGAAGCGGCCCCGGGCCAGCGAGTGAGAGCATCTCAGCAAGGAGCTGGTTTCCTGACTTCCGATTCTGCCACTGGTTGACTATGATTCCACGTCAGCGAACACGTGCTACAAAATGTTGTGATTGCGAAAGGCACACTGCGTGACCTTTGAAACAGACGCTTACCTGCCACGGTTATCTTAGACTTCCGTCGCCAGTGCCACTCTCGCACCTGTATCGCGAGAAGTTGCGTCATATCCAACAGACACATTGCCAGGATCATTGAAGCAGCATAAGGCAGCACCATATTTGCCCGGATGTCGCGTCCCGCAAGGGTATGTTGTTTGGAGGCCTGGCGATTAGAGCGGCGCCCTTCGTACGATGCTGGTTGTCGAACATCAAACCCCAATGTGCGTCTTGGCGACACTGGTAATGGCGTCCAAAAGAGTGGCTGTTGATGCCGCTGATGGTCTTGTGCAACGTAAAGGCTCTGCAATGCTACGCGACAACTTCGACTGGCCCTAGGAACCCGTACTCTGAAGGGTATAAAGACTTGATCTTCAACGATCTAGTGCAACATCATTTTCGGTCCCCTCTGAGTTTCCGGCTTCTGGGTCTTCTTTATTTCTATTTTCTTCTTCCGCTTTTATTATCTCACGATTTCTACCTTCACGAACTCATTTATCATGTTCACCATCGCCGCGTTCTCTGCTCTTCTTTCCCTCGTTTCGACCGCCCTCGCCCAGGAAGGTGCTGCTGCTCCTTCCTCCGTCGCGGCCCTTGTCGCTTCGCTTCGTCAGGCACCCACAGAGGGGGATCGCTTCCGTCTTCTCTCCGACGACCAGTTCCTCTTCGACTTCGTCAATCCGCCTTCATCTGTCGGTGTAACGTCTGGTGCTGGTGGCCACACAGTCGCGGCAACGTCGGAGAACTTCCCCGCAGTGGTCGGTAACGGCGTCTCAATGAGTGATTTGTTTTCCCGTCTTACGTCGATCGTCGCCCTAAACTTTGCTTTCCAGCCATTGGCTTCCTCGGTCCATGCGGCATGAACTCGCCTCACACCCATCCGCGTGCGACTGAGATCAACTTCTCTGTAAACACCACCCTTCGCGGCGGTGTTCTGGTGGAGAATGGTGCCCGCTTCGCCGAAATTGACATCGCGCCTGGTTCTGCCACTGTTTTTCCGCAGGGCGCGATTCACTTCGAAATGAACCCCTCTTGCGAGGAGGCAATGTTTGTTGCGAGCTTTAATGGTGAAGACCCTGGTGTCAACCAGGTCGCTCAGCGCTGTATGTCTCCCATTTCGTGGTGTCTACGACATGATTATTAATCTTCGCTTAGACTTTGGTCTTCCACCGGACATCGTCGGCGCAACCCTTGGCGGTCTTGGTGTTCAGGAGGTTGCTAACCTCGAAGCTCTGATCCCCGATAACGTCATACTTGGCGTCGACGAGTGCCTGCAGCGTTGCAACATCCAGCGGACGCCGCAGCCCAATTCTCAGCGCCAGCCTCGCGTGTCTGCCAATGCCTTCCCTGCCAGCATCACAGCGAGCAACGTCTTCGGTCTCGTGGGCGCTGAGACGGCAACGGCGTCAGCGTCGGCGTCGGCTGGGACGGCGTCAGCGTCGGTTCCCGCGGGCTCCAGTGAAGGCGCCTCCAGGATGGGAGGCAAGCGCGGCGAGGTCATTGCCTTCGCACCCCACCCACAGATCACCCAGTTCGCTCTTCGTCGTTAGGCGCTTAGCATCAAACTTAGACCCCTTCAATGGTTAAGATGGTTTGATAGAGTCATGACTTTTCAACGATCCTCTCCGTGCTTTCTCTTTCATATTCCCTTTCTGTGTTTGCGTACCACGCACGGTTTCGCGACACCTTATGATGATGCCGGTTTACTCTACTCAGAGGGCTATCGTGACAATTGATCATTCAAACCCCAGCGTGAGTACGTGAGAAATGTATCCTGACAAGCCGACAAGCATTAGGTGTATCTTCAACCCTGAGGCCGGCTGGCCTCCGGCCCAGGCAAGCTATAGCAGGGGAGAGCGCGAGAGTCACGTGCACCTTTGTAGCACACGCTCACACGAAGGGGCAACTGAATGTATGCGCGCGCCTTTGCTTCCAACGCGATCGTCCTCGTGCTCAGTTATAGCTTGCGCACGCTCTCATCGTCCCTCCCGCCCATCCTCTCTTTCCGCTTCGCGGAAAACTCTCTGGCGCTTCGCGTTCTCCTTGCTCGCGTGTCGCGCCGGGCCTCTCGCGCTCCGCACAACCCGCGCCGCCGTATGCGAAGCAGCCTGGACCCGCGCGCAAGCCCCGCTGTTGCGTGACCGCGACCGCGCGGCCCCCACGGCACCTCAACCTCTCAGACAAGGTTCGTGCCACGTGAAGCGCATTCGGACCTTGCCTAGCTTGCTGCACGAATGTATATTGAGATCCTAAGTAAGACTTCAGGATTGCACTCATTGTGGGTGTCAGTGTAGTATAGTAACCGGGGCCAAATGATAATGCGCAAACAGATGGCAAGGGTCGTATAGGGTGATTGGGAAACACACACGTACGCAAATGTCAGATAGCAATAAGGAACTTGGGGGGTACTCATAGAGGCATAGTGTTAGTACTCATAATAACATAGCATACAACATAATCATAGTGGCAAGACAACGCCAGCGATAAGCATGAGAAGAACGAAGTATGGGTAACCCAAGCACTCAAGAAGTACAACGTCGAGCCAACAAACTCGGCGCCGCTGCCAATCGAAGCCGCAGTGCATCGCACCTCAGTTCTAACCGTGGTGCGGCGGGGGTCTTTCGCCCCTAGGCCCGGCCCCCATCCGCCTGCTCAATTCACGCAAGACCTTCTTCGCCGCATACGCCTCCGCCTCACTCCCTTCCTTCCCCGTTTTCTGGGCTTCCTTCAAGCCCGCATAATAAAAATAATGCATAGAGACAGCACTGTCCTTTGCTGCGTCTCCTGAAGAGGCGTACTTTGTCGCAGCAAACGACACACCGTACACGCTGTAGGCTTTCTGGCAGACTTCCTCCAACGTGGTGAGGATGCCGAGATGGTGGTTAGCGTGTTCGTTGACCTTGGGGGTCCCGTACGACGAGAACGAGCTAGAGCTGCGCAGCGTGGTGGGCGTATCGATGAATGTTGCGGTTGTGGCGACGCTAACGGAGGTGGTGCTCTGTGACGCAATCGAACAGATGCTGAGCGAGTCCGAGCTCGGGCGACGCTGCGGAGGAGAGGGGGCAGGGGGCTTGCTCTCCGAAGATCGAACTGAAATAGGCTTAGGACGGGCAGTGTGCAAGTCATTTACAGAGGCCGACTTAGTGAGGGTATAAGCCGTGGAGATACTGGAGGATGATGCATGCATGCCCCGGGCCAGTCGGGCGGATGGACTCGGTGGCGGTCCTCTCTGGCGCTTGCCTAGGGACTCCGACGAGGGCTTCGAGTTGAAAGGGCCAGCTCTGATAAACGTCTTGCAAACTGCAGAAGAGTCGCTTGGACCGTAGAACTTCTCCTTGAGGGACGGAGCCTGGACGCCAGGAGCAGACGCAGAGGAAAGATCAGAGTAGGAGTAGTATGTGACCTGGCGACCACCTAAGCCATCTTTGCAATCCCTTCGGGAGGTTGAGCTGTTGGCGGGCGAATGACCCCGGCCGGAGATGTCTGCATCCTTCGCAGACAGGAGTGCCTTGGAGGCGCTAGGCTTCAAAGAGGTAACACAGCCCACGTTATCGCGGGCACGAAGTACGTTGGCGTCGGACGGCACATTACTTCTGCGCGTGGACTTGCGCTGCGAAGTGGCGGCGGTGTTTACAGGTGCTACAAGGCTCTCTTCTGTCCGAAGAGCGCTTCCAACGGAAGTCTTCTTGCTCACGTGTTTCACGGCACGCTCCTCGTGATCATTAACTCCCGGCGACGCGACTACGTTCAGGTTGTTGCGTGACGCTAGACTGCGTGCATTGAGCTCAAGGCTACTCCGGCTGGGTTGGATTGGAGAGAGCCCGGAGAGTGGGGGGCCGATGCTGACGACGGGTTTCGGGGGCGGTGTCGGGGGCCTTTTTGGACGAGGCGTCAATGATCCGTCAGACGTAGCAGGTTCGCTGGACTCAAGGATGGCAGATAATTTCTTCCTCATTTTGCTGAAATCTTCATCGCCAACCGAGAAGAGGTCAGAGAGACATTCCATCTCAAAGCTGTTGGTGTCTTCTCCGGGAGTTTGGCATCGTGGAGGCCAAACGGGGGTCGATGAAGAAGACAAAGAGGTGGTGGATACCGATGGCGCCGGTAATGCAGACCGGCCGAATGTCTGCGTTACGGCCCGGCGTAAGAAGGGTGTCCGAGTGGTAGAAGCGGTAGGTGTGGCAGACGCAGGAAGGTGATGTTTCTGCATGATACATGAAGGGTATCGTGATGGTGGAAGTAGAGTTCATTCAACCAGCACATTGTCACGGATGCGGTTTTTATGGGTGGTCTCCGCGACCACTCACAGTTGACACGAGCGGAGTCCGAATCGAGAGAGTGGGACGACCAGCGGCAGAACACAATGGCCTGCTCGGTGCGAGTGGCTACGAAAGCCTTTCAGAAAAATAACCCCTCCGAAGTAGAGCACACATAGTTGGCGGCCACGAAGTCTGAGTCGTGGCCGTCGTCGATCCAAACTGCCACAGAAGCGAGACAAATTATGATGGTTGTGGCTTCGTGTACCTCTGATCGTCTTTCACCCCGCTGGCAGGGCTCTTAAAGTATTGCTAAGCTCACGCATTTCAGCAGCCAGAAAATCCGAATTTCGAGCACGGAATAACGTACCACCGGTTCGAAAGACGGGATGGATTAGCAACAGCAGCAGCCTTGAACCCGTTCGTGCGTCCACACCACGTCCCGGCGCTGGCAAAGACGAGGCGCACGGAGACGCGGAGCTTTTGACTGAGCAGGCCATCGATGCCAGTGTCGAGGTTGACCGAACTCCTTTTATCTGAATTGCCTGTCCATATATCAACGCGCTCTCAATGGATGGTGAAGGAGGGCAGACACAGGTCACCTTACAGCCGACGTCGACATCGCCGGAGATGGGTATGTCTGGTGTTCTCAAGAAGACTCCAAACTTTTGAGCTATAAGATGAACTCCGTTTTGAAGGGCGTGCAAAAGGCTATTAAATAAGAAATGGGGATGTTTGTCACCAGATCGGGGGTAGCGTACGATGATTGTCGTGTTGCTCGCGCAAGCCCATAAAGATTAAATGCCATTGACAATGGCGCAGTGTAAAATATGTAGTAACAGTTCCGAAACGCAAGAGGTTGAAGAGGATGGAGACGTCTAGGAAAGAAACACGGAGTGCAATGAGTGAACACAGTGCCCGCCATTTAATCTCGCCATATGAGCGGCCCTGTTCTTCGATAGAAGCAGCATCCACTCAATATCTTTCATCCGCTCCCACTTCGGGAGACGATGCAGGAGAGTTGAACGGCAGACGAACCACCAGGCCGGCCGCTGCATTGCCGGCATTTCTTCATCCCACTAGCTTGAGCGGCACCCAATGCATGACCGTTCCCAGATACGCAGTAGCATGTAAAACATCGACTTCAAAATGGCCGTGAAGCAAGTGTAGAGGAGGAATAAAGGAGCATGGAGGATGGTGTGAACCGTTATGGCTGCCAGCGAAAGTACTGTAGGGGGATGACGTTATGCGCACCGTGACGCAATTGGCATTTGTCAGTCTGCGGCATCGCTCTCAGAGTGTGTGATACCTCTCACTCTTCGTCTGCGCTGACTCTGGCACAGCAATACAGGCTACATGTATCTGCTTCCCTTCTCAACTTCGTGGTGCACCGAGTCCTGTGCATAAGCAAGCGAATGTTGGCCAAGTGCGTCCCTGGTCCGCGGCCCGTGCTCTTCGGTTGACGCTTACTGCTTTGCATTCACAGGTCTGCGTCTCGCCTGACTACATCCTAGTGTTTTGTGTGCGTCAAGGTGCACTCGTCGAGGCGCTGCGCTGCATCGCGGCTGAATTCTGGAACGAGGGATTGCACACATTGCCTAGCACAACCTAGTCGACCGATAGCGCCCACACATGCGCTTGGTGCGCATGCACGCGTAGATGCGTAGAGTCGTCGTCTTCGGTGGTGGCGAGGAGGGAGAACGGCGGTTGGATATTACGACTATCAATAACCCTGAGGAGGAGGAGGGTGTACTGGTATAAGTGTGTGTCGGTGTTTCGGGACGAGTGGCATGCTAACTGAGACATCTCTGACAGCGCTGGGACGGTCTTGGCCGTTACGCCAGTGCACGACATCGAGTACATGCTACGCATTATCGACTCGGCTCTATCACCACCTACGGTCTACCCCTTCACAGACTCGGACGAACTGAAGTAGCAATGTACGTCGTCACGTCTGACGCCGTCCCATGCCTATGAATGGATTTGTCGCTGTAAATAAATTGCATCCGGTCCGTGGAAATCAAACGGTTGCTGCCGCGTCCGCGTCATGCTTTGGTCAGGTTTTGGTCACGCTTTGGTCAGGTTTTGGTCACGCTTTGGTCAGGTTTTGGTCACGCTTTGGTCAGGTCTTGGTCACAATCTTGGTCTTGGCAAGCCTCATGCATATTATATTAGACTTATTAGTTCTGGCTGCTGATTTTTTATTGTATTCTTACTATCAATTTATTAGTATCTACTATAGTTTGAAAGCTAGTATATATTTATTGCCTTGTCACATAGCATGCTACAGCTCTAGTCACATGCCAATATAATCAAGGCAGCCTGC
>MU273898.1:0-18593 GCA_022160365.1 Vararia minispora EC-137 | reverse complement strand
TCAACTAGCATTGTTTCTGTCACTATTAGCTACTTTCACATGTATACTATTTGAAAAAGGAGTATCTTGACAAATTGCAAGGCAGTCCCTTGGGCAGTCCTCAAACAATCCAAGGCCTCGATTTGTCCCTGATAACATTGTCACTGTTACATGCACTCCACAGGCACGACCTCACTAATTTAGGAAGGAGACAGTGAAAGCAGCTGCTTAGAGGGATGAGGAGCTAGCTGTGTGCAGTGGGAAGTACTGGTAAGGCCGTACACTGCCGTACAGCACTGGCAGTCACCTGCGTCACGCTGTGCCTGCAGGCAAATACAACCAAACACTCGCAAAAATCGCGCGATTTTCACACTTCAATGCAAACGACAATAATACTAGAGGTGTATTATTACTCTATGTTACTAGTGTGTCCAGCGGACGGCCCGGGTCTACTCGGAGGCCAGGGATATATATACCCATGAATCGCTATTATCGACCATTGAGAGCGCGACATTCGTGCTACTTCTGTAGAAGATGTTACTCCATGCGTTCTCCGAACATTCACCAGCCCGTAGTCGCCTCGTTCCTCTATCTCACAATATGCGTGCATGTGAGAACAGGTCCTCGGCGCGTCCGGAGTCTGCTCGGATCAGCACCCGCGTTAGCGTCCCCGTCGCACTTCCCAGGTTTGTAAACCACTCTGTACGCGAAACGCGATGCAGACGAGGGAAAAAAGAAGCCGTGAGGATAACGAGGGTCCACGAGACAGCCGAACGCGGAGGTATAAGAGATAGACAAGCATTTTGACAGGGGAGGGTGCAAGTGCTGTTGTTGAAATCAATACATATGCATGGGCACAGGAGACAGAATGAGGGGAGCGCAGGGTCGATGATGGGGCGTCGCATGCAAGAGGGGTTAAATACCTTCTACTGGATCGACGAGCAGAATCATACTCTCAATATCCACTAAAGCTATATACAGTGCAACATTATTCCGGGTGGAAGAGGAGGGGGGGGCATACGTGACGACAAGAGTGAAGAAAAGGCGCATCGGGCATCAAAGGGGACGCAAATCACAAGCATCTTGAGGTACATCTAGAATAATCTCCTTGGGGCACGGCCATCCAAGATGCCGACAATCGAGCGGGACTTGTCGACGTATGTACCGCTCTACTCCGATGGTTAGCACGTTCTCCTCGCCAAGCACCTCCCGCAGCCGCTCGATCGTTCGGGCATCGACAATCCCACCTACAAGCCTGACTGCACCTCGTCCGCGGAGCGCGTGTTTTTCGCGCACATGCTCGAACAAGCAGTCTCCAAGAGACATGACCGATCCGCGGCAGAGCCGCGTCAAATCCACGTCCTGGAGGCGGAACGAGGTTATGTTCGGGAAGCGCGTCCTGTCTTGCAGGACGGGGAGGAATATCGCCGCGGTAGCATGATCCGCAACTTCGAGGGTGTCAATGGCGCCGATGGTCTCCAGAAATCCCCACCAGCGGTTCTCGCACGCAAAAGCACGCGGAAACGGTCTGTGCTGGGCAGAAAAGTAATCTCCCTCGGTGCGGACCCTCAGAGGCGCACCAGAGGCGATCCCGATGATGGGCACCGAATTGCACACCGCCTCGAAGTACGGGAGAAGCGGTGTGTCCTGGTGGCAGAAGAGGTGGCGGATGGTGCAAAAGTCGGGAAGGGATGCACCGAGATGTGTGCTGCAAGGCGATGAAAACATCATCTCAAACGTCTCAAGAGCGAAGGTGTACTTCTGGAGCGCACACTCGACTTGAAGACCGTAGTAGAACGAGCCTTTCTCCCGCGCCGCACCGAAGTGCTTGTCGAGTATAAAAGCGGTATGCTCGCCGAGATCGAAGCCCCCGTCGTCGAAGTGATCGTATACGAGTGTGAGTGACGTTGTCGGCGGGATATCGACAATCTGCAAGAGGAAACGCGTGACTTGAAAGTACGCGCCCTGTACAGAAAGGCTGCACATGGCGTGCAAGGGACACGGTGGAGGGTGCGTCGGCGTCTGTTCGTTGATGCGGTCACGGAGGTCACCGGGGAGCTGCGTCTCCAGAAGATCGAGATATTCTAGTAGGGGCATGCGGGACAATACAGCGTGAAGTATCTGGGATGGCCACCCCTCGAGATCGACATGTGATATCTTGAGCGAAGTAAGCGTCCCGCACAGCGCTGGGAAGGAAGACGTGAGCACGACGCTGTGCAGTCGCACTTCGCGAAGGCGTGGTGGCGCGGTCCCGTTGAAAAGCAGGAAGTCAAGATAAATCTCATTTATGCCGTTGGTGGATATCTGCAAGCGTTCAAGACTTCGAGGGCTGAACGTCCTGAGGGCTTCCAGGATGCCCCATGAGTAGATGCCCCTATAGCGGTAGGGGAATAGCTGTGATGTGGACGAGAAGTCAATGATGATTTCCCGGAGGCGGTCGAGGTCGTCCTTCGGAAGTCTCCAGTGTGTCGGATGGATCGAGATGAGGGACAGCGGCAAACGCAGCGACAGGGTGAGCGCGGAGGAGAACAAGGCGGGGTTCTGGTGTGGAAGCCGTTGCCAGAACCGCGGGTTGTTGTACGCCGTGCGATACCATGTCTTGCAGACGCAAAGAATGTCCATCCAGTTCCACGCCACCTTGTGGACGCAGATGCACTCGCAGCCGTTGGGATGGAGTGCGTCGGCGATACAGCGCAGACCGTAGGCGGGATCGGCGGGAGGTTCCATGTCAGTCGTGAATAGGTTCTTGCGATGCAGTGTCGTTAGATACCCTGTTGCAAACGAGACGTACTCCAGGATCTGCCGTAGGAGTTCCGTGGGTAATCGTGCAATGTAGCACGGTTTGGGGTTTAACACCGGGAAGTAGGAGCATATTGTAGGCTGGAATGCTGACAATTTCAGAAGAGCAGCGTACGCTTCTTCCTACATCCGTCAAGCCGGAATGGCAGGTAGATGAGTACGGACACCTACTTCTGCCTTCGAATTCTCTGTCCCAGAGAAGAGCCCAGACACGTACGAAGACAACCCGGCTTTCACGCAGGGGAAATAGGAGCGGATGTCGTTCCGCCAGTCAGGGTCCAGCCAAGAGTCCGGCTCCGGATGCCAAACCGTCACCATTCGGTAAGTCGCCTCAGAACTAGAAACACAACGCCCAAGTGTTGAAAGAGGTGCGAGAGGGTACGGCGAAGGCGTGGACGCCGGATCACGGTCGTGAGGGCTGGAAACAGGGAGAGTGCCTGCTGCTTCGACGAACCGCGCGCTCGAGCGCTCGATCGGCAAGGACCGGCTGCACGCTGGCAAGTACTCTTTACCACCTCCAATTTCACTGGATCGTTTTCGATTGAACGCAGTTCGAGCCTTCCTGCGCTGGCTCTCCGACGTGTGTATCTGGTGACCGACATCAAATTCCGTCAAAGAGGTCACTGATCAGTCTGCAGGGGACATGTCGCGCCTGCCCTCAAGAGCCTACGATCTAGTTTTCCAGCGTTCCTCACATACCCAGCCTGCTAGGCCATGACACTCCAACTCTTAAAGTCTCGCAAGTACACACCACAAATATTATCTACTATCGGAATCCACGGGCTAAGGATAACGTACATGCCGAACGGTCTGCAGCACTCGCGCGCTACGGTACGAAAGCCAGAAGGGGGGAGGGAGGTACACTAACGAGGGACGCAAACCGGGGTATACCGGATAAACCAGGAGTGTGGGCGGATAGCGATGGACGGGTTTCGTCGACTCGAGTGATGAGGAAGAGAGTGCTTTTGAATACGGAAGGAGTATAGATACGTGCGGAGATCTACTGTAAAACAACAACAACAGCGACGACGACCACGGCCTATCGACAAACTATCGGGCCTCGGGCGCGCTCACTTCTCGATATCGTGCACGTCGACGATCTTGCGGCCGATCTCCTGTGAGCCCGTCTCGACGCTGTCGCGCAGCGTGTTCTGGCGCGGCGTGAGTGCGACGTCCGGGTCGACCGTCCGACCTGTCGCGCGCGAGTGGACGTAGCGCATCCAGGCGGGCACGATGCCACCTGGCGGAATGACCCACGGCTCGGCGTGGCCGTACGTCGGCGGGACGACGCGCCCGCCGGACACAATCTTGAGGATCCATGCAGTGCCGTTGATGATCAGGTACGAGCCAATGCCCGCGATAACGCCGTACGCGATGCTGTACGCGTGCAGGGTCAACCCACGATCACTGGAGGCTAGTAGGAGGGGGAGGGACATACTTATACGTGAGCGGGATGATAATGATCGTGAGGAAGGCGGGCACGGCGTCGCCGATGTAGTCCCAGTTAATCTCGCGCACGTTGCGGATCATGAGTGTGCCGACGATGACGAGCGCGCCACCAGTTGCCCAGGAGGGGATGGACGCGAAGATGGGCGCAAAGAAGACAGAGACGAAGAAGGCGAGGCCGGTCACGATTGCGGTGACGCCTGTCTTGCCTCCATCGGCGATACCCGTCGCGGATTCGACGAACGCCGTGACGGGCGAGGTGCCCATCAGCGCACCCATGGAAATCGAGAATGCATCGACGCAGTACGCGATCGTGCTCCGCTCAAAGTCCAGCGTGACGGGGTCGCGGAGGCCAGCGAACTTGGCCATCGAGTACAGCGTTCCGGTCGTATCGAGGATGTCGACGTAGAGCATCGTGACGAGCGCGTACCAGACGCGGCCGTTGCCGTAGTGGAAGTCGATCGCGTTCCCGATGTGCTGGAGCGGATGGAAAGTGACGACCTTCCTGAAGAAGTTGAACGCTGCGTCGCCGGCAGTGGTGTGCGGGAAAGCCGTGACGGACGTCGGGCGGGGCCAGGAGATGATGGAGGTCAAGAAAATGCCGATGAGGATGGCGCCCTTGACGCGGTAGAGCATAAGGAGAACGGTCAGGAAACCGCCGATGAAGATACCGAGCCACGTCGTGGGCGAGCGAAGGACCTGCGAGTCACAGTAGTAGGACAGACCACTCTGGTAGTGATCTGGTGTGCAGCCACCAAGGCCAACGAGGTTGGTAGTGTTACCCCCGACGACGAACAGACCGCCAGAGCCTAGAATGAGAACACACGGCCGTGAGTATCTGCGCGACCACATGGGATGCAAAACATACTGAGACCGATAAATCTAGAGCGGGCGTCAGCGATAGTGTTTCGCAAGGATGGATGGGGGAAAAGAACGCACGCGATGAACAACCCGATACCGCTGCCGACGGCCAGGACGAGTGACTGGGGCATCACGCGCGCAAGCCATTGACGCATACCGAGGAGGGAGAGGATGAAGAAAATCCATCTGGTTGAGCGCACGTCAGTGGCGTGATAGTGTGAGAGAAGGAACAAAGGCATACCCTTCCATGAACACAGCCGCGAGAGCTTCCCGGTACGAGATCATTCCGGACCCATGGAAGCCGACAATCGAATAGGTAAACTACCAGCCGAAAATGGTAAGCACGATCAATCATGGCACATGATTGCAGTGGCAGGAAGACAGCAGAAGACGGCAAGACAAGAAGAGCGGCTCGGAAAGAAGACCGGGCAGCACCGGGATGTGCGAATGACTGCGCGACCGCATGCGAGGATGGAACTAATCTCCAAACGGATGCCAGCAGCATAAGGGACGGCGGCCTGTCAGAGATATACGGCCATTTGGTTTACGCCGGTGTGCATGAAGCAATTCAGATAGGGGGAACCCTGCGCCACTCGCAAATGTCGTCTCAATAACACGACAGATTTTGAGCGTCGCTCATCAAAATTCAGCGAGTCCTGGGTCCGTACAGCCGCCTCCGCAGTGCGTTGGACCATGCACAACAGTGACAGCCCGTCGCATTTGCAATTAACATAGGGATCCGTGATGGCCTGGAGCTCCCGGAGTCCTTCGGAACAAGGAGAGCGGTCAAGGGCGGGATATCAGCACGGAGGTCCCGCCCACAGGACGCTAGTATTCTGAAGCCGAGAACCGAGCGAACCGAGTACTCACGTAAGCGTTGAGACCCAGGCCAGGAGCCATGCCGACAGGGAGGTTGGCAAAGAAGCCCATAAGGCAGCTTGCGAGAGCAGAGATGGCGGCCGTGGTGGTGATGAGGTCCCGCTGGACCTCAGTCAAGCATTGCGAGTAGGCCGGATCCGGCGAGGCGACGCAGTCAAAGCCCGCCGCGCAGACGCAAGTTCCTCCCGAATCCACAAGGATGGAAGCGTTGACCGAGATCTACGTGTGCCCAATCAATCCGATGTCGGAGCCCGCGTGAACAACCGACTCACAATGTACGCCATCGCCGCCTTACCAAGCAGCCATGTCAATCATCACACACAAATATCTGGGACAAAGCACGGAGACGTACCCATGTAGTGAGGCCGGCACGAATCTCGGTCTGATAGACGTACGTCAGGGTACTTCAGGAAGCTAGCAGGATCGCGACGCACCAGGAAACGCGACCCCTCGCGTTCCTTCGCTGCACCGGAGCCTTCAAGTTGGAACCACCGACCGACGAAAGAGTCGGCCACCTATTGCGATTGCGTGGGCGGCGTCAACCGTACAGCGGGGCCATGTCAGGGAGGGAGGACATACATGGGCGTTGATCTTATCCGCAAGGGTGATCATGGTCCCCAGTTGACCCGCGAAAAGGAGGAAGGGAGAGGGGAAAGAAGAGGCCTCAGGCCGGCCGAGCTAGAGATGTGCGGGAGGAGGAGGGAGGCAACCGTTTTCTAAGCGCAGCGGGAACGGTTATCAGTCTAGTGGGAGAGGGGCGGATCGGCCGGCAAGATCTACCGCGTGGGTGCGCGCTTCGCATTTCGCCCGATGGCGCATCCAACTAGCCGGCCAGCTCCTTCCTTATCTCGCACCATAGTCTCGCCCGCCCTCGTCCTAGGCCACATACAAGCCGCACTGGACCAGACGTAGATACAAATACCCAGCGTGTACAGCTCGGATGCAAATGAAAAATAGTAGTCAGACAAGCTCGGACAGACTCGTAGGCCAGCCACCCTTCTGGGGCAACTATCACGCGATCGTGTGACCTAGGCACATTCATGAGCCGCTGCCGCCGTCGGCGCCGTGCTCTCCTCCGTCAATTGCCCCGCCCCATTCGTTACCTGCGTCCTAAGCTATCTTCCGGTCCCGCTGCGAGCGCGATCCCCGCCCTTTCCGTCCCTATATATATTGCCGTATAATTTGCGAGCCTTCCGGCACAGTTGCCATCACAGCCCGCATCACGCTCTGAATGTTGCCTGAGGTCTTGTGTTGTGGGCCGTGCGCTTCGTCTGATGATAATCTGCACGTGAGGCTCCTGCGTCAGAAAAACGCGCAGGTGGATTCAAAACCCTGCTTGTTCTGCGCAGATTCGTGTAGTGCGCTCTAGCGAAATGATAGATGAGGAGATGGACGTGTTGGAAGAACCGCCGTAACTGCTGCTGCTTCTCGAGACGACCACCTGCTACCCGCGCCATATCTTCCCACACGGCTCTGCCATGCGCAGTCGGGCGAAGCCAGGATATGCTTATTGCGGACCGCCGGTTGCGCGAAGAGGACACGAA
Source organism: Vararia minispora EC-137 (assembly GCA_022160365.1). Classification (NCBI taxonomy): domain Eukaryota; kingdom Fungi; phylum Basidiomycota; class Agaricomycetes; order Russulales; family Lachnocladiaceae; genus Vararia; species Vararia minispora. The sequence goes on along the minus strand of MU273898.1, from coordinate 11,085 downwards.
GCAGTGGGGACCATGCGACGGCGAGTGTCATGGCACTCGCTGAGAGCACGCACATCCCTTCAGAGACTTGCGCTCGCAAGCAGTTAGGACGCGCTGCTGTCAGTGTCAATGTTGACGTTAGAGCTTATCGGCAAGACTGCACCCGACCACGGCGAAATCGGGCGATATTCCCGTCGTCGCTTCAATCGTGCGACGTACATAGAGGCGGTCATGAAGGAAACGAGAAGCCAGGGTAGCATGGGATGTACGACAGCTTGAAACGGGCGCAAAACACGAAGCCGGTGCAAACTGCGAAACGCTGCCAACAGAGTGAGAGGCTCAGTACGCCCTTCATCCCCGTAGACAGACGCTAGTGGCCCATCTTGAGACGCTCGCGGGCTGCCCTTCTCATATTAGACATGTTCTCCGGAGGGCTGCGCCCTTCACCGAGGAGTACGCCCTATTCCAAAAACGGTTACGCCTGGGCGCGCGAGAACGCTGACGCGTGGAATAAGACTGCCATTGAGTGGGTCATGGTGGCGTCAGGAACTTGGCGGCGCGATAGCAAGAATGGCACCAGGGGCGTAGGTACTTCATTACTGCCCTCGCACCCTCCCAGTCGGTCTGTGCGCGGTGTTCCCAGACACGTTCGCCGCGCGTGGGTACGACGGTGTGGTAGATGAGTGCGCTCGGAATTTAGACAAGGCGAGGCGAATGAGCACATGCGCCCCTGCCGAGGACATGAGCGAAGCGGTAGGCTCGTGGTGATCCGTATGCTACCGTGCCTTGATCAGCGGGCGCAACAGACGTCTAGAAATGTTCATAAAGCGACGATAGTGACTGGTGCGTTCGTGCCACCTAGGCTCCACGTCCCTCGAAATAAGTCAAATGTCCGTGAACGCATTTGGCAACCAAGCATGCATGATTCGGCGCAGAAAAGGAGTAATGCGGGATGACCGCCGCCGTTTCTGCTGCAGCATTCGCATAGCTAGATACGGCCGGGGCGGGAGAGGCTCCGCCGATATCCTTAGCTCCTAGCCAAGAAGGGAGGTCTTGTCCCGTCTGGATGACCTAAAGCTTCGTAGGAACGGTTTAAGGGACCAGGGGGGAAGAAAATTTGAGAAGGTAAAGGGATCGGATGAGCGGGTAAGGGGCGATCGTCGAGAATGCTCTTAGCGCTGGTCAAGATGCACGGTGGAAAGCCTGGGCGAGTCGTAGTGTTATCTCAGAGAAGGGGAGAAATAGTCGGTGAAGAGGAGTCTCAAACAGAGGACTTGGGGCCTTAAACAGGCCGGAGACTTCCGCGTAGCATAGCCTTCTCTCCGTAGGGGTGCCTTGCGCCGAGATGCAGCTCTTGAAAGCAATATAGTGACTTGCTGGAACATGCATCTGAGAGAATATGGTGCCGACGTCTCACAGTACGTTTCCTGCTGGTACGCACCCCACAACTGGTATCCATATGCGCACGAACGTGCTTGATCTCTGTAATTGACCAGTACGGAGCCTAGTCGCTCTCTACCGATGAAACAAGTAGGGCTTTGTTCCTGCCTTTTGGAAGACAACAAGATGAATAAAGTACTGTTGCATTGTCCTAGGATTTTAAAACCCAGTTGGCCGATTGCGACGATCTGGATGCCATGTACCAAGTTAGTCACGACTTTACGCGTGGCCTACCGCCTCCCTTTATATCATCACAAAGGGCCGGGAAAATGTCTGATTCCATCAAGCCTCAAACCCGGATCTACGACAACAACCCATTATAGCCGCAGGTTTTACCACAAGAGCCCCAAAGTTGGGAAAGCAAGTCTGTTCCAGTGAGGGTATCTAGAGGACGAGTGGGTATAAGAGACCCATGGCCGCCATGCCGATTCGTGATACCGTGCTGATGACACGAACACCTCCGTTGACGGATGTCGAGGGCCCGGACGAGGGAGTGGAGGATGCACTAGGAGACGCAGTCCTCGACGTCCCGCTTGCCGTACTCGACGGCAAGCCGGCACCAGACGACCCGGGCGTCGCGTTGGACGCGCTCCCGCCGAGCGCGGACGTTGGCAGCGCGGCGTCACCCTGAACAGCGAAGGCAGTCTGCGTGCCGAGGGGGAAGGGCGAAGTCTGGAAGCCTTTCAGGCCGGTGCAGGTTGCGACGCTGGCGGCGATGTTGCATGTGATCTCGAAGTCTAGCGACAGCGCAGGATTTTGGTACGTGAGGTGCGCATCCGACGGACTTTCGACGAGCGTCGCTGTGACATTGTTCAGCGAGCGGTCCGCCGTGGAAGCGAGAGCAAGGCGACACGCACCTGTCCCGACGAAATCGACGGCCGCGCTATCCGTTGCCGTGCCAGGCATGATCTGCCATGTTGTGTGGCCAGCCGCATCCGTACCGATGACAGCAGCGCTCAGAGGCTGCGGGTCGAAGCCGGGGACGATTAGGGGGACGTCGGCGAGTACCACTGAGGATTGAATTTGGGTTTAGAGCAACGAACGTGGTTAGGATGCGGGGTCACAGGGATTTACCGTGTAAGAGCGAGGAAACGGCCAGGCAGGTAGAGGCGATGCGAGCGGAGATCATGACAGAAGACGTCGAAAACGAACGGAAAGCGGTGAAAGGACGGAGACCGAAGAGTGAGCACCGATAGCTAAAGCCAACATTCAATCTTTATGTACACTACTGTTACTGGACCAGCCAGAGGCAGGTGCAGTTGTCACGGCGATACTGTCCAACACAACACGTGGAGACATGCAATCGTGAGTAACATTAGCCGAAGTCGTCGGAGCATCTGCATTTCAGAAAATATCGAAAACTTTGCCTGAGAGTAAGAGGGCAAAATGCGCATACTATGATCAAACGACATGAGCGTCATCAACAGACGCCGTACGGTAGTATCCCAACTGGTGGAGTGGACTGCAGTGGAGAGCGCTGTGGGGCGAGCTAACGGTACGACCACGTGGCATTATGCGCATTATACCGGGAGGCGGTGCTGGGATCGGAAGACGGCTGCGACGCGTGCCAGTGTCTATTGCTATATCTTCTTACTTCCCCTCGTCGCTGTTGCCACTGTTTTGCGCTTGCTCGCATTGCACGTCAATCGGACCATCAAACTCCTTCGAGTCTTAGCAAAGGCACGCTGTAACCTTTTCCCTAGCCGTTCGGTCGCTGGACGCAGTTTTCGGCGTTCGTGAGAGGGCGCCTCGGCTAGATGCAACGCTTCTTCCACCCCGCAAGCGCGCGTCGTCCTTTATAGTGGAGCTCCGCCAGTTATGAGCTCTAGTACATACCTTCACCTGCTCCTGGTTGCCACATCATTAACGAGACCATGAGTGGCACCTTTGAGTTATCGCAGCTTTCAGACCGGCGCACCGCGACGCCACCTTCCGAGGCGCCAACGGACGAGGAGAGCGGGAATTTGGTGGGGGGCGTCGAAAGGCGAGCCGGCTCTAGTCTACCTGCAACGGGGTCTTCCTTACGAGCACGAGTCTGGCAGCGCCTGCGGGGGAAGGATCGTCGGAGGGTTGGATGGCTCGAAAGTCTCAGGGCGATCGTGTTTTGCTCTTGTAAGGACGTTCAATGCCTTTCCTTCCAACGAAGCTGAACTTGACACAGTCCTCAACATTCTCTTACCGGTCATTCCCATAGCCTGGGTAGTACACTTGGTAAACAGGAACAACAACAAGCAGACCGGAGGAACAAGCGACGTTAATGTCCGGGTCGCCAATCCTTGTATGTCACCCCATAAGCCTCGCTGGAGTATCGACACAGCTGTTCGTAGTGCTGTACATCGCTTTGATTCCGTTAGAGAAACTGTTTGAATGGGGAGGGGAACAGTTATCTCTTTACTGCGGTCCCGACCTTGGCGATCTGATTGTCATCACTCTAAACAAGTAGGTCGTGAAACCCTGAAGCCGTCGCGCATCATCCTGACGGCGCGCTAGTATTGTTGAAGGGACGTTGGCTCTGGTCCTTCTCCTCAGATGTGAACTCAGGCTTCTTCACTCGACAATCATCGGTACGTCGTGTCTCAGTTGCAATCATGGGTGACTACGACATCATATACAGGGGTTGTTCTCCTGCGCTTACTTCTCTTGCCTGGATCTGCCTTCCTGATTGGCGGAGCTCATATCTGGCAACAACGTCTCTCTGAGAGCCGTGTTCAATTGAACCATGTCTTGCTCATCACCGGGTACGTGCCCTTTTTAGTCTTCATTTTCCCCGGTTGATTTGCTCGCCTCAACAGTGTCATGACACTTCTCGCTCCCGCAGCATTCTTCAGCGTGCTTAACAACGCGGGGACACCGCAAAACGGCGTTACGGAGGTCAACGTGATCTCTGATTCTGTACGTGGCCAATTCCTACAGATGGCGCGCGGAGCGGCGGTCATCTTGCTCCTCGTGTATGCTTCCTCTCTTGGGAGACTGTCGATGTTTTTAACTGTGTGCGCAGATATATCTGCTCTCGCATATATCTTTATAACCCTCCAGGGGGGAACAACACTCTCCGACAGCTCCCCGGTGCTCTTCCTGACGAAGTGCGGCGGGAGACGGAACTTGAAGAAGGCCCTGGAGTCAACCCTTACGCCTGCATGATTTTTCTAGTCATTTGCGTAGGTCTCATGGCAGTTACATCAGAATTTGTAAGTCCACTGTTCATTGCTCTTTATTCCTGATAACGTTGCATAGCTTGTTGAAGACATAGACCCCATCAAGAACTACATCGGAGAAGAGTGGTTCGGTCTTTTCTTCCTGCCACTTATTTCATCCTCAGCTGGCCGCCTGGTCTCTACTGTGTACTTCATCCGCTCTTCACTCAAAGCTTGGTTGGGCACACCGCGAGCTCCGTCAGCTCTCCAAGAGACCAAGTCCATCGACCTTAGCATACAATTCCTTATGTTCTGGACACCAGTGCTTGTGATCATCGGCTGGTTCACGCGGAAGCCGATGCATCTGCTGTTTGGTAATGTGTATTCTCGCTCCCATATTTTGTTAAAGTTTACCTACCTCTTGCAGACGTCTTCGAGGTCACGATACTCACTGGCGCGTGCTTCCTTGTGCGTCCTTGACGGATGTTAGGATCGCTGTCATAGCTAACAGTGTGTAGGTAAACTATGTTACGGCAGATGCGCGCACGAATTATGCCGAGGGCTTCAGCATGATAGCCTTTTACGCAGTCCTTGTACGTTTCCTCGTCTAAGCCTACTACGCTGGTGATGACAATGACTTAATTTGGACAGGCGCTGGTGACATGGTATTATCCTGGCCAGCCACAGATTGCCTTAATGAGCGTTTGCGAAAGCGTGGCTAGTGTGCTTGTCAACAACTCGACACTGAGTGGAGAATAGACGGCGTATTTTTCGGTTGCTCGTATGTCGACTTGGTCGCGTTAAATAGGTTGGCATCGATGACTTGGCCACCGTCCAGTTGCCGTACTAACCGACTCGGAATCATGCGTGTACCGCTGACTTATCTACAGTATTAGTTTATCGTAATCCTTACTGCACACCCTCCCACATAGTCATGTTGCATTTGCTGAGTTGGAAAGCTTGAGTAAAGGAATTTCGTATCATTTCACACGCGTCCGAGACAGCCACAACGCGTCCACCTGACCGTCGACCAGGTGCAACTTGGCGCGTTCCCTAAAGCCGGCATGCTGCATAGAAATGTGCGGATGTCGAACCACCAGAGGTCGCCTCAACACGAGCCACGAGAGTACTCTGTAGGATCCCCCTACCTGCCAAGGCGACGACAGGGCGCTACACGAGGATGCCAAGATCAGGGAGGAGTCCAGCCGCAGGTGTAAAGCCGGCGGCACGCTGACGGCGCACGTCACGGACGACAGCACTGAGCACCTCAACCCCAGTCCCTTCTCCGCTAGATTACCTCTGCGTTTAACTTTGGTGCAGGCATATCCCTTTCGAGAGACTGACGCTTGCAGAGCTCAATGAACAGACCTTCCGGATCCGCTATGCCGCCGCAGCGGCCCCACACCCGTCCCTCAGGGTCAAGGACACATGTCAGCGAGAATACCGGCTTGTCAGATGTAGAGATGGCGGAGAAAGCGGAAATTTGTGGCGTCTCGAGCAGCCCTACACAACCGCTTGAAGCCGACAGATGGCTCTGGCGTCGATGGCGGAGCAAGGATCGCCCATGGATCGGATGGAGGAAGAGCTTGTATGCCATTGTATTTTCCTCTTGTGCATAATTTACCATTCCATGCCGGCCTCTAGCTGACACTGGCACAGTTTTGAACGTCTTCATAATCTTTCTTCCCTTTGCTTGGGCCTCACATTGGCATACGAAATGGAGGGAGAATCATGCACAGGTCTTTGCATGTGCGTGCCAGTGCCCTACTCCAAGTGTGACAAGATTTCCACCTACTAACACATCTCAATAGTATGCTTCTTGGCCATCATACCACTCGAAAGACTCTTCGATTGGGGTGGAGAGCAACTTGCTATGTATCTGGGCGATAACCTAGGCGACTTGGTCGTCATTACGCTCAATAAGTGCGCATCCGAGTCCACCTGGCGCCGTTCGCGTTCTCTGATTACTCTGTTCCCAGCGCTGTCGAAGCCACTCTTGCTATCATTCTCCTTCTTAAATGTGAGCTGAAGCTTCTTCAGTCAACAATCGTTGGTTTGTCGCACCTCGCACATTACGAGACTAGACTCATATGACCGCAGGCGTCGTCCTTCTGCACTTGCTCCTTATTCCCGGCACCGGCTTCCTAATCGGTGGTGCGCGCGTGTTGCACCAACACCTCGACCCGCATCAGTCACAACTCAACCATTCGTTGCTCATCATCGGTGTCATGGCCCTTGTTGTACCGTCCGCGTTTTTCACGTCCCTCAACCGCTCCGGCCCCCTCAGCGCAGAAGTCCTAAACACAGATCCTATCACGGATGGTTTTCGGCATGACTTCCTCAGGATGGCGCGTGGCGCTGCAGTTGTCCTTTTGCTTGTATACTTTGCATCGCGCATATACCTGCATAACCCACCTGGTGAAGGTAACGCCTTCCGGCCAACTCCCGATGCACCACATGCAGCCATCAAGAAGGATAAGGAACTTGAAGAAGTTCGGCCCGTCATTAACCCGTTGGCCTGTATTATCCTTCTTTGCGTGTCTGTCGCGCTCATGGCCGTAACAGCTGAGTTCGTGCGTACACTCCTCAACGGCTCGTTGTTCCCCTCCTCAATGCTTTGCAGCTAGTCGAGAGTATCGATTTCGTGCGCCAATCCTCCAACATTCAAGAGGAATGGTTCGGGCTCTTCCTGCTCCCCATCGTCTCATTCTCTGCCGACGGCACCTTAGCCGTGGTATTCTTCATCCGCTCGCTGCTCAAGGGATGGTTCGGGGAGCCACTCCCACCCGACACTCTTGCAGAGGACAAAGCTATTGACCTCAGCATTCAGTTCACGCTCTTTTGGATGCCGTTCCTGGTTCTTCTCGGATGGTGGACGGACCGGCCTTTGAGTACACTCTTCGGTATGCGTACTTTCCTTCTCTTCCGTCGCGTCGAGACTGATAAGCCTGGAAACTGAAGATTTGTACGAAGTGACCGTTCTTGTCGCGTCTTGCTTCCTTGTCAACTATGTTCGTTATCTCGGCTAAGCTTAGAGTCGTCCATTGTTAATTTCGGAACCAGGTCACCGCAGATGCAAAGACAAACTGGGTTGAAGGCATGGTCATGATTGCATTCTACGTTATTATTGTGCGTTGTCTCATTCGATGTATCGTCGTGCCTAACTCTGTTCCTTCCGCCGTATGGATAGGCCCTGTCATCGTGGTTCTATACGGGCCAGCCGGAGATACGGATCATGTCTGCCTGCGAGACCATAGCAGCGGCTCTTGTTACTGGGGTTGCATCAGAGGGGTGATATTTATTGATGCCACTCCGTTCCCTCAGCGTTCCATCAATGGATCGAAAGTGAGAGCTTCGCACGAACGTTTGCTTTCTAGCTGCTTCCATCTATCATCTAGTCTTCGTATATTCACCCATCTCGCATACTGCCATCTTTATACTGCATACTGTTCTTTTTTCTCGCTGGACTGGATACCTTATATTTAGTGATGTTGTTGTAGCTAGCGGACGCATCCGTTGCCTTGAAGCCACAAGTTCTTAAAGAGTTTATGTGCTTGCTGGTTCGAGTGCCGCGGGGTTCGCGCCTCCAGCTTTCATCACCCGTTGTGCAGCACGATGTCAAATTTGACCTATCCCGTATTCCGTCTACTGTAGTGCTGGCAAAGCCAAAGAGCAAGGCGAGTGACACTGAAGGCTGCGGAAAAACAGTCCAATCATGGCTTCGACCTCGAGCCGGATGGTCTCCCGAATACGCGAGCATATGATACGTACTTCAACAATGCGTGAGCCATCCATTGAGAAAATAGAGCAATCACTAGATGTCCGAACCATCTCGGTAAGTTATATGATGGAGGGCGTGCGTACGGTGTAACTGTAAGGCCGGAAGCTCTTGTCTATGACCATGTGTGCTCTCAGGACCAGTGTTGTCATGACCCTGGCCAGACCCCGTCAAACATTGGTCCGGTACTAAAGCAGGTTGACCGCGGTCAATTCGACAGGTAGCCAACTAATCAAACAGAGGTCACCAAATAGGCTTCCCCAGAATCCAGTCGGGCACAATACAGTATCTCACCAGTCAGAATCTAGAAATGTGTATCGAGCGCGCTAGCCGCTCATCGGTGCCCATTCCCACCTCGTTGGGCATCAAAACGCTCCCCGGTTTCCATGAGACTTTAGTGTTGTCATGACCTGGTCATGGACCCGGTCAACGACCCAGTCCAGCTGTCAACCTGTGTCGGACCCGGTCGCACGGCCATGTTCTCTCGTTGTAGACCGCTGAGGTATAAGTTATATAGTGCCAACTTCACAGAGTATTGAGAGAGCATATAAGTTGTAGACAACAGAGGTTGGAGGGTAGTTTAGGTGGCAGATAAGCTGGAAGAGCTGGTGGAAGCTAAGGATGCCTTGACGCTCAACGAAGCTGGGCACTAACAGGACTCACGTTGACAATGCCAAGCGACTTCCGGATTCCGGCTAGCTGTAAATAGCCGGCCGGATCCTGTGAGAAAGCCTCTCGGTGACCCACGTTCTGACCATCCGTCAAACTACCGCCGTCAACGTGCTTTACTGGGTCAACGGGTCTGACGGGTCTGACTGGGGTTCACGACAATACTGTCCATGGGCTCTTACAGCTAATTCACTACCAACCCTCTGACTTCTGAATACTATACACGTTCTCAGTCCTAATGTTATTAATAGGCACAGGGGAAACTTGGGTTTCAGCGGTTTACAATAAAGAATAAGAGGTTGTGCGACCCAAGTTCACGTAGGCTGACAGCTGAGCTAGTCATTGATATATCGGCCGGATTAAAAACCGGTCAAATGGGACTGACCCGCTTGGCCCTTCAAGTTACCGTGGTAAGGCGCGTACCTTCAAGTTGTTTTCACAACAACAGTACTGCTCAAGGCCGCAGCTTATGTACTCTTCTTTGCTTACGACTTCTACTTGCCCCTGCACCCCAGAATCTCTGCCTTCTCTTCCCTGCTTTTTCTTCGCATATAGTCCAGGGGCGACCTTCCAGAAGTACTGTGGCAACTGGCAGCTAGGCCCAAGGATTGGCCGCACGTTCCCACATGTGCTCGCGTGCTCTGGATGTCTCGCTGTGTCAGCTAGCTTTATCGAGCAGTGTGTGCAACGGTTCTGGCACGCCGCGATCCGCTGTAGGAGATACACGGCCCCTCCGGGGCATCACCGGGTGATTTGCAGGCGCAGGTCATGTGGGCCGGACACGCAGTCTGCATTTGATGTTGAACACACAGCGGCCTGGCATGCAGCGTACGACAGTCATCCGTACTAATCCAACTCCTTCTGTACTTTTATGCGCAGGGCGCACAAGAGTAAGGGCATTCTCACTACAAGCGAGTGTACAGGCGTCCGTTCTGAGAATACGTACATCAAATTTCGTTCATACATTCATTCAAGGAGCAACAGGAGACCATCGGAAACAGCAGGCAAGACCCTTCGCGCAAGGTGGTCATAACCATGCGCAGTGTGACAGATACTGTTTCAAGGAAACAGACTGCTTCACTGTTACAAAAAACACTTCGTTGAAACGTCAAACTCCGGGAACAAGGAGGCTCGTGTATGGGGCCGTTGTCCTCACCGTCGAATAGAATGTACGCATGTACCATAAGGCACGACATACCAGTAGTGTTGTAAATTATATTGTCCTCTGAGGTGAAACGCGCGTTAGAAAACAAAGAAAATATGAAGGATAACACACTTTGACGACCGACCACTGAACCACCAAGTTATTGATACGTTCCCGAAGAAGAATCAGACATTGCTCGCATCCAAGGTGTTCGCCGAGAGGCCGGAGAGCGGCTTCAATAGACGCTGTCGAGATATCTTTTTACGGTGCGTTTATTGTCAGTGGAGAGTCTTGGGATGGAGAGAAATGGAGACTCTCACCAGGTCCAGCTTCCCAGGCGGGATAGGCCGTGGCAAGGGCCCAGGCACGAGTGAGCCGCTTTTGTTTGATGAGATCGCAAAAGGGCGTGGGCGGGAGCGAGGAAGGAGGCGGGAGCAGGAGGAGCTTTAATCGTTCCGCTCAACCAAGATGAAGAAAGAATAGATGCTTCAAATACACGGGGCCTATGCAAGCGGCAGCCTTGACCATAATATCGGCGAGAGAGTAGGAGAGAAGATGATATTGCGACTGTGAGGTTATAAAGGTCTTGAGAGGATGCGAGTGCATAACAATCAAGGGGTGCAGCTGTTACGGGACGACCCCTTGAGGGCCCTCTCCGCAACGTTTTCGGTACGCCTTGTCTTCGGTTTCGACTTCGGCGTCAACGTGCGCGCGCGTCTCCAATAGACGCGCGCTTCTCAACACGCGACGCGCGCTCGATCTAGCGCGCGCTTCCCCGCACTCGCACGCCTCAACAGGCGCGCACCCCTATCTATGACGCGCGTCACCCTTGTGGCGCGCCTTGCTGATTATCGGCACGCGCAACATGCCTTGTGCGCGCCCTCTCCTTTCATTGGGTGCATCTATCGATGGCTTGGTCACTCCCTTAGTAATGTACCTCG
>MU273897.1:0-18769 GCA_022160365.1 Vararia minispora EC-137 | reverse complement strand
TAGTGCTGATTGCTCGTCTGTTAGCTGCGGCTGAGACATAGTGGAAAGGTTAGCGATGAAGTTGATGGCGACCCGAGAACCGAGTTTAGCCTTCCTGCACTCACCTTGAAATATAAACCCTACATGCACCAAGCTGGAAGAGGTCCAGCTGTACGAGAGCGCCAGCGGGAAGTCCAGAGATATTACACACACTTCATGAATGCTGCTCGCCACGGACGACTGGTGTTTCATCCTCCAAGTGTACGCAACACAGACGTGCGGGCCACCAGCGCGCCCAAAGAGGAAGTGGCCGAGATCCGGCACGACATTGCGGCATGGTGGTAGTCCAGCTGGGAAACCAGCCCGCTGCAATACTTTAGGTGATGCACCAAACTCATGGCACGGGATTTTTCTTAGCCAGCGGTGAATGAAAGAGCTGTATTGCAGACTATGCAACGTTCTCCGCGGCCAGCTCTGATGGTCGAGTCACCGAGGTGGACGATATGATGCAGCGAGTTTATGGGTGCGCATGGGCCACCAGATGGAGGCGGATGGACCGGAGCAATGTTGTGAGCCTATCCTAGATGCTGTCCAAGCGGAAAGCGTCTTTTCTTATAATCAGCCCGTCGAAAACGTGCTCTCAGGAAAAGAGAGTGCGCGCGTTCGGGCGGCCTGGGACCTAGTTGTATCACTTACATGACGATCTCCGTTGGCAGTGCTGAGGGACGGTTACAGGGAGCCCCTATTTACACCTCCGGCCCGCACGCAGAAGCCGTAGTTCTACCGAATATGTCAAGCAGAAGTTACAAGAATTCACCAAACCAAGGAATTTCACGTTCCTGTGAGCTGGGACTCATGGGATATCCTGATATGGGTGGATGCGCGATGCGTCTCTTCGTCTGACAACCAAAAATGCGGCCCAGCTGGAGCACAGGCGCTCTTTTCACTACACATACCAAGGGCTAGCTCCGCCGGCGTGTTGGGTTTGAGATACCTAAGCCAGTCACCTTGAAGTAAATAATAGACACCCTCCAATTCGATATAGCACCTACAGCGCGGCGAGACAGTGTGGTTAAGTAACCTTGTAAGAGACGCACGAGAACCATGTACTCGGTCTGATGCCAAAAACCGCGAGAAAGCGAAGCAGTTGAGTAACGACACACGAAGATTTGAGCATAGCCGGGATCCTTCCCAACGAGCGCGTGTCCGGCGCACTGACCGCTGACCTTTCGCTTGCGTTGATTGATTAACTGGATTCTATAGGGGCTTCGATATTTCGCCACTCCAGATTGCTAGTGTGTACCTGGTATACGTGAATAGAGCTACGGGGAGTGTTAGAGCATGTATGCATTGTGATAAAAGGACGTATATGGGACAATGGTAAGATCGCTGGCATAGGAAGACTCGGAAAACACGCGGAGGAAGCGGTGCCCATGGGGCTGTACGTGGATTTTCCTAGTTACCGAGGACCCCTCGAGACGGTCCGAGAAGCAACTGAGCAATGGATAAGAATAAATAGTGATACGCACGCGTTCCTCCAAAACCCCATGGCAGTGGCTTGTTCCTTGCCTTTAATTATACGTAGCTGCTGACTATGGTTTACTTTGTAAGCTTGGAAATATACCAGTGGCAGAATGTCGGTCTGTTCGAGCATACTAAACGACCCGGAAGGCAGTGACATACAATGAAGCTAGCAAGAGGAAGGGTGGGAGGGTGAAGCTACCCGAGGACCTGTTGGGATCCAAGGGGCTAGGGGGACCTGTGCAACCGAGCCGAAGACCGCCATCGAGCTTCCGCATATAAATGCTTCAGCGCGGGAGCCAGACGCATGATACTATCATGAAGAAAGACCACGAGTGTCAGCATACTCTGAAAGCGCTCCGATTCACCAAGGATATCAAGTTGCTGTCAGTGTTTGGTAAGAAGCCGAACACCGCTAGCGCCGTTCTATGCGCACGTGCCCCGTCTCGTGAGAACGTGGGAAGGTACCCCGTCCTCTATCGAAGCGTCTAAGATTCTTCTAATCTTCAGCGACACTGTACACACGTCCGTTATCGGATCGTGCGTGCATACATAGCTGTGCCAAATCGCATCATACCGCCGAGCCCAGTGGGCGTTACCCTACTCTCTACGCGCATCATTACGCCTCGCATTTAAGTTGCTCCCTGATAAAGCATGTAGTAGAATGCTGCTCAAGTCTAAGCATTCTGTGTTCACAATGTTTTGTGCGCTAATTGGGAGCAGCATTTTTGGAATACATCAGGCTGCTGTAAGAGCAACATGTGGTCTACTGCGAACGAAACGAGCGACTTTACCAAATGATCAATAGGAAAGACGACAAGATATGATCCGGCCTCACACACGCGCTATAATCTAAGGAGAGGAGCGTAGGGGGTATCACTCCCTTCCATGTTTTGGAGATGCAAGAGATGCAAGAAAATAATGGAACGCTGTGCGAAGAAAACTGGAGCATATAGTCAGCCAATAGGAAAAGCGCTTCAGGGACCACTACTTTGGACCATCTTCCTTAGGGAAAGCCTATAGGCTCAGCATTCAGGGGCAGAATCTTGCGCCGGCGTGATATACTCACCATCACGAAGCCTCAGGACTGGCATGACAGCCCCAGGGGAGATAAAGAAGATGCCCATAAGGATAACGTCGCGGGTTTTAATCTGCCTTGCTCCTGTACCAATCCGCCACCGTGGGTGCTCGATGTGGCTTTGACCTTGAAGGTACTTGTCAGCATCCTAAACAGCCGTGGTCAGGAGCTTCTGTACTACGTGCATGTAAAGCACAATCACCCCCATGAAGTTCACGACCGCGTTGGCAACGAGGTTTGCCATGCGTTGCACCGGAATAGTAACTCTCTTCGGAGTCTTGTTATCGACTTTCGTTCTGTATTGAATCTGCCTCTTTGAGAATTTCTCGTCCGTGGGGATGTTTGGCCACTGATAGCGACACGTTAGCCATAACAGAGATGGTGCTGAACCGTTGCGTACGTTAAAGCAAACCTTGAGAGACGACTTCTCCGAGCGAGCGAATATTTTGGTCGGGTATATGCTGTCGAACGGCCCAAGTATGGGAACGCCGACGGTGCGGTCCATATTCACGAAGAAGAGCGGAAGGAGATCGGTTTGATCCAGAAGGCAGTCTCGACGGGATGGAGCGTTGAGGTAAGGACCAATGGGCTGCATGGGAATGACACGGCGTGCCTGGTCGCCAGTACATATGAAGTCGACAATTAAGTAGGTCTTGCCGTTGTGGTCGTCGGAGGCATCGTGCGCGGTAAATCCAGTGGTGTAGGAAAAGGGGATGCCGATGGCACCGTTCGGGAGCGCCCGGGGGTCACCGTTATCGAATGCATTCAGGGCCGTCCATGCATGCGAGTAGAGATTGTAGGCACGTTCAGTCTCGGTAGACCCAGGAGCCGAAGTCGCGTGACGGCGAATGAAGCGAATCATGCGCTGCACGACGTAACCATTCTTTTCCGCGCTGTCAGTGGCTATGCGAAGAAGTGAGGTGCGATGGTAGTCCGAAACAATCTGACTCTCGGTCAACCGTGACGGGGCTGTTGGCGATGGACCATAAACCGGAGCGGCCATGTCACCGGGAGGTGCGTTGCCACTCGGCAGGGGGCCTCGTGGATATTATATCCTTGAATCTCTTTTCCATCTGTAGCTGAGATGTAAGATGGCAAGGCTGCCGTGCGCATCTCCAGGACGCAGGACGTGGAAATGTGGGCAAGCACGCAAATTGAGTGCGTGCTCAAGTTAACAGTGCGACGAGGTCGAGGGGCCGCGGGAGGGCGCAAATGGCAGATTAAGCCCGAGTTGAGCTCACATCATGAATACGATCTGCGACGAGCACGCTGCCTGTCCCCGTTGTATGCCAAGCGAACTTGAGCTCGCTATACTACCTGAGAAACGGCTGACCTAGGTGTGGGTGATGAATTAATTTGAACCAAAACTCCGATCCAGAAAACCCAGATCGCTGAGCGCTGAGTCCAGGGTGCGCCGCGGAGCTTATTCTTGAGCTGATTCACCAGCAGCGTAGCTGGAGGAAGGGTGGAGGGGCCGCACGACATCATGGGAATTCGAGCGGGAGTTGTAACAGAAGGGTTCCGCGTGGCGGCCGGGTGACGTAAGCGCAGTTCGGTCCCGGGAGAGCTAGTTGGCCCCTAAACTGCGCTTGCAGTACTGGCAGGGTCAGTGCTCAAGTATATTTTGACGACCTCACCGTTTTTCTCAGCAAGAGCGAAAACAAATGTGGCCTATAAAGATGGCCGGGCTCTGGCGGGATGACGCGAGAGAGCTCATCAGCCTCGCTGTTACAGTCGCTGCTGTCGCCATCGGTGCTGTGACTCCATCACGCATCGTCGCCGACTCGCCGCCAATTTCGTCGGCGCTCCCGCTCCCATTGCCGCAATCCTCGCCACCCGGGCCGTCACTAGAACTCTTGCCGTCCTCCCCCATCCCTCGCCTCCCCGTCGACGCTCCCGCCGTCGTCCGCACCGTCCACTGGCATCCCCTTCCTTTAATATCTCTGCCTGCCTCCTCCCGCACTCGCTCTTGTATCGTACAACTACACCGTTACTATTTATATAGAGGTTATTTACTATACTATACCATGAGCATATATGTAGCACTATTGCAGTCCCTGGACACTGGCACACGGCAAACTATTCCGGAGCAGGAAGGTTATCCGTGGTAAATGGGACAAGAAGATGCAACATGTATATTTTTTACATCCACTTTCAACAAGGATGGAACGAAGGAGGGAAAAGGAAGGGGGAGGCTGACCCGTGGGACGCGCCCGTGGGAAGAAAGGAAGGGGCATGAGAACTGCAGGATGGACGATAGAGACGAGGGCAGAGGCGATGGCGGAGAGGGTGAGGACGATGGTGGGGAGGGCAGGGAAGGCGGCGGGAACAGCAACGGCGAGGAGACAACGAAGTAAGTGAAGGATGCCGCGAGAGCCATCATCGAGCACCGCCAACCAACTGCTTTTGTGACCGCTGCCGATTTCTTTTCATACCGAAGCTTGAGCTCAGGCTCTAGCAGAAACGGTAGCCCCTACCGGCACGGGAAGGCGTACAGTGAAGCAGAATGGCACAGTCTCAGGTGGGTCTAAAGCGTCCTATCGACTCATGGACACTCATTAAACAGCGCGGAAATTGCGGGTAAAGGCAGGAAGAACGGATGAGAGTGGCGCTTTGCTGTGCGCATTAACGCAGAGGCATACGCGTGGTCTGAGTGCTGGAAGACGCCCATTCGACGATTTGAACCGATCAAAGATTTAAGTTGGGGCAACCTCTTAACAGAGCCTCTTCGAAACAAAGCTGTTTCCGTTCCGAGTCAGGTATTTCGACATGCCTGAAGGATCGGTTGCCAGCCGCCCTTGGATGTATGAACGAGTGCGATGATGAGGATGTGCTCAGGCTTGATCTCTCCTATCGCCCATTCCCCGGGATCGGATTGGCTGTGGTCGCGTTTGGCCTCCTGAAGACATGGCATTTAGGGAACAAGGTTCAGGGTCGCGTGTTGCGGCGCATACCCACCTGGAAGAAGAGCTCAACCTTCGTCCCGACGGTCTTCGCCAGCCGCTCGAGCGTAATTGGTGCCCTTGTTCCCGACCTCTCCTCGCGCAGTTGGATCTGGCTTTCCCACGTCTCATACCCTGGAAGCTTTGGAGCCACATGAGAACAGACAAAAAGCGCACAAAAGACGGACAAACCACTAATCGAATGTGAGTAGAACTCGCACCCATATCTACGCGCTGATCACCGCCACGGAGTGGCATCGATCCATAGGGAATACCTTCAGCCGCCTCGCGCAATGAGATGCCCAGCATCCCACTAGGGTCGTCACGAACGAAGAAAATCGGGGCGCGTAAGTCATTTGTTGCGTGTCTAGTTCTTGCTGCCTTCGTCTTGGCTTGCCATAGGCGCTGTGGCACGATGCCGCCTAGGACATAGTTGGGACTGGAATTGAAGCGATAATCGATGGTGATTATTTTCCTGCCACAAGGAGTGCGGGGCTGTGCATGACTGTTGTCGAGGATGTCGTGGGGTTGGGGATGCTCAACGATGGAGGCGTCTGTAGCAAAGAAGCCGAAGGGGTGATAAGCCATCAGGCCACCGTATAGCTTGCTATCGAGCACGCCGCCAAGGGTCAGGTTGAAGAGCCAGTTGGCATCTTTGATCCCGAAAGCCGAAGCGACGTAGCCATAGTCGAGTGAGTGGAGATGGAAGGCCTCCGGGGCTGGAGTCGCGATGCTGGTTTGCGTGGATGCCTCTAGCAATTGAAATTCCGTCTGTGTTCGGCGATGAAGACGCCGGGTCAAGACAAAGAGCTCAATCTGCACTTTGAATGCTCACCCCAATGCACACAGATAAGGTGGGCTCGGAACTTTGCTCCGAGAAGTAGAGAGACGGGGCGGACGACGATGAGGTGGAGAGAATGAATTCGTCGACGACTTGACCGATTTGATCGGATGGTACGTATGAAGATGTTGTACTTGAGCACGGCGGCCCATGCCACTGGGGAAAGGGCGACTATTCCACCGGTCAGCGGCTAGTGTAATGCCCAGTAATGGGTCCACTCGCCTGATCAAAGGGCCACGTCATCTCTTCGCAGCGAGTAGTGGGCATGGAAGGGCAACGAGGCAGGCGGGGGACCAGAATGTACAGAGGGGAGGGGACGGGATAGGAAGGGAGAAGTATACTGCGGGTGGCGTCAACTCGACACCAATCTTCATGGTCGTTTTAAACCAAACGCCCATTGTACTTAAGTGGATGAGATCGACGGATTGACTTTTCAATGCAGGACCGGCAACTAGACTTGGCGAGATATAGATCTAGTCGTCGCTGGACCCTGCAAGCCGACAGCTTGCCCAAAGACGAGACCTTTAGTGGCAAAGGACATCCTCGAGAAGCACCACAGGCCTGGTTTTGAGGCGTATAGGTACCGGGGATGCCGACGCGAGAAGGACAAGGCCGAAACATGTCGTGTATTCTGCTATCTCTGCAGTCCGGCAATCTAACGCTCGAGATCCCAAGGTGGAACTTAGTAGTCGAGGATGATGAATAGGCTATATGGATTGACAAACGGATGGTATTTCAAATAGGCTTGGCTGAGTTAGTGGGCCATGTACCGGCTTCATGGAGAGACCTTGTTGCTCTGTTGTCGCTTAGCAACGACGTACTCCGTGATGCTGCGGGGCGCTGAATCTCGGACCTTCAGAGTTCCTGCGTAGTCAGAAGTGGCATCTTGAGAATATGAAAACGCCTCCCGAGAGACGGAAAGTTCGATCTGGGTACGATGTCAGCAAACTGCCCGGCACGATGCTGTACACTACTCGTATGGTTTGAATTCACATATCTTGTGAGTAGCAATTGAATATCCAGTGCCATGAGAGCACGATAGCGCCCGCCATAGCGTTTCAATGACACGGTGTGCATAGCACTGGGGGTCGTATGGAGCGGGCTCTGGGGCCTCACGGACCTGGTGGGCGTCACATTGCTCGGAAGGGAATGTCGAGAGAACCCATATGCTGTCCTATCTTATCGTCATAAGGATAGAACAACACTGAATGTGAGAGACACACGAGCTTCCCAAACACGCTTGCTCAGGAGAAGATGGAGAGGTCCGTCATGCGGTCTTGCGCTGACTCGATGTACTGATCCACGCGGGCATCTGTCCCGGGGTGACGAGCGACAAACATGGCTGACTCGATTGGATGGTTCCTGTATCAAGAAGGGCAGAGGCCACGCGCATGATGAGGAATGGAGCCAAGGAAGTGGGATCAGGCGCAATCGAGCAGCAGCGGTAGAGAAATAAATAAGTATTTCACTCATATTTTCGACGGAAGGATTAAGTACGACGGTGGCGCGCCCACTTGCTGTGAACATTCTAGGCCCTGATAGCAGGTGAACTTGAGGCATGGCATTGCGGACATGGCGGAGCAGCGGTGAGCCAATCACCTTGAGGCTAAGTGAAAGTAGTGCAATAGAAGAACTTGTCGCCCCTCGCTGGTAGGTTGTGAGAAGAGTGTTGTGCTTGTAACTGAGCTTGTGTGATGCCTGCCTTTTCTACGCCCAGACACGCATTAAGGAGGGCATTGCGCATCGACGCAACGAAGAATTCGGAAATTATTGGGCAGTAGAACGCGCGTCGGGCAGTGCGGAGCTTATGGTTTATCACCTGAGACACCGCAGTATCTCAATGACGCCAGCACACGCACTAGGCGCAGGTTGGGCACGCAGGGTTATAGTAAGGCAGCCCTCTGTGCAATAGATAGCTCATAATCCCGGACTGGTCCGGAGCCGCAAAGCGAGAGCGGCGGGCGCACCAAAGTCGGGTTAAACCGCACCAGGCCAGGCGCAACAGCTTGCAGTTCACAGACGTAGAGGATACGGGGCGGCAGATATATGCCTCGTTCCATCGACCGAGAGGTTCGCTTGTCGATGATCCTCCCGACCTGGAGTTCGTGATAGCGCGTCCGGATTGTCATCAGCGATGAATGGGCCATCGTAGGCGAGGTCGCACCTGCAACATGCTATGCACTCGTCCAGGTGTAGTGTGGAGCCGTGATTGTATGGCCGAGTAGGTCCACCAATGCCATTGGCCGTGCCATATCGAGCACTACTAGCGCGCACGACTCGGATGCTGCCGCTCGAGAAGCAAGCGGGCGTCTGTGACTACCAGGACCAGGAGTTCTAGCTTCACTTGCGGCGGCCAGATCTTCGCAGGAGACGGTGGTTACGCATGAGAGCTCCAGGTAGATGATAATTCATTCCGCATGGCCAGCTGGCAGAACGCGAGCCGCCCGCGACGATCGCACTGGTGATGCAACCGTGCCTCGGCTAGCCGTCGCCCTGCACACATTCCATCTCGCTACACAGATTGAGGTTTCAGCCCGTCTGCAAGTGCTTTGGACTGCGGCGTCGAAGTAATCACAGAGAACAAGTACCAGCCGCGTCACCGGTCCGAGGGCGGCCTGACCGCAGGAGACCGGAGATATCCGAGCCATCCCAATGTTCGCTACCCCGAATTTCTGACTCCGAGCCAAGCCCAAAGCACTTTCCCGCAGATACGATCGGCCATTACATCCTCCGGTCTTTCGCATCTTCGCCTCCAACAGGCAGGAAAAATCGAGTATTCAAAGTCGTGGGGCAGGATGCGATCTCTCCACGCCAAACCAACGCCTCTCAGCTGCCGCGCGCACTCACCCCCTTCTCTCGCGCCTCTCCACGGGCGCTCATATGAAAAAAGTGCTATAATACAAAACTGATCGCTCTCGTGT
Source organism: Vararia minispora EC-137 (assembly GCA_022160365.1). NCBI lineage: Eukaryota > Fungi > Basidiomycota > Agaricomycetes > Russulales > Lachnocladiaceae > Vararia > Vararia minispora. The sequence continues at coordinate 9,487 of MU273897.1, read as the reverse complement.
CGAGGGGGTAGAAAGGAGCGGGCATGTCATGTACTTAAAAGACTCAACGAGGTGAGAGCTACCGGCTATTCCTCAGCGATAATACGGCGCCAATCCGCCGAACGGCACCAGTTGATAAGCTAAATCAAAAGGGAAGGGCAGGAGATAGATAATTCAAGCGAGAAGGGGCGTGAACAAGAGCAAACGAGCGACCGACTGGACGACGAACGACCAGTAATTTAACCAGAAGAAACCGAGAGGAATGAGTGCGGTGAACGAAGATCGGCGAGGTTAGATGAAGTCTGCAAGTCCGGGAGGCAGGAACGTGAAGACGGGGGACGTGAAGCGGAGGTGAGGGATCATGAGATGGTAGTTCGAGCTGAGTGGGAAGGAGGATTGTTGGGGTGATCATATAAATGTCGACCCACGCGCCTGCGGCGGGAATGCCGACGACATTGGCGAGACTTGCGGCGGTGGCATCGCGGTTGATGAATCATCGACGCCAATAGACGCGGACGTCGTATTCGCGCTCGGTTGGGCGGGGGTAGCGGGGGTTTGCGCTGACGACGCAATCTTGCCGATATACCATGACTACAAGAAAAAAAAGATCGTCAGATGGTGCCACGTAGCAAGATGAACGAAGACAGCACGCACGGGCACCCATCCTCTGTCCCCTCCGTCCTCCTTAACCGCCTGATGAACGGATCAGCATGGTCCCTAATGCGGTATAGAGTGTACGACTAGACGCACATACGACCAGTGATTGTAGCGCTTGAACACCCGGAGCGCGTCGTCCTTGGCGAGATCGAGCTCTTCGTCGCCCTTCTTCTTGTAGTCCATTAGCGCGTACCCCGGGAAACTCGTCGAGATGATGTGCAGAGGTAGGATTGGCATCCGGGTCGCGCCGGACGCGATGGGCGATGCTGGCGGTGACGAGCCGTGTGTTGCATTAGCCTGCTCGATGGCCTTCGCGACGGGGATACGTGTCTCCAGCAAACAGCCCGCAGGGACCCAGCCTTGCTTTGATGCGTCGGAGTCGACAACGCCTGCCCCTGCAGGATCACGCTGGACTACCCACCACCCACGGGCTCTTGAGATGATGGTAAACGTGTCGCCGCTACACACCAGGTGCCGTCAGCAACGACAGTCACAAGATAGATGGTGCGGGCGCACACCACAACGTCGAACTCGTCCTCCTGCTCCGCCATGTACGGGTATATCGCGACTGCATACGATAGGTCAGATGAAACGGGTACCTCCCGGGCCGATCCATTCCCCTCGCTTTGTTCGGACGTCGAGTTGGCTGTCAGCGCCGTGAGCGGGATTGCAGACTTAGGCGCCTCATTCGTTCCAGACCGCGCGCTCTTGTCCATCGGATCGTCTTTGTGCTCAGCCGCTGGTGACATGATGTCCGGCCATCCCGTCGCCGCACTGCCCGCTGTGTTGAGCGGCGGAGCGATCTGTGCATCCGCGGATGCTTGCACTTGCAATTTCGGCGGTCGTGATAACGTCCGACCATGGTTGACCCTCGGTTTGCCCGATGCTGATGCGTCGGCGGCAGACGCTTTGCGCGCAGCCTGTTTCTGCTGTGCGACGGCAATGGGTGATCGAATGTCCTTGATATGTTTTAGCATAAAGACAGGGTTCTTGGACGCGTCCTTGAGCTTCTGGAACAAGAGTAAAGGCTTCTCGTCATAGCTTAGGCAGCGTTCGATGCGGTTATCTGAAAGCGCCCGGTGTCAGCGACGGAAGTGAGGCGGGAGTAATGAGGCGGTATGCACTTGGTGGACCGTAGCAGATGAACATTGCATAATTTTGCCAGTCGTCGTTATTGATCTTGTACTTTCGTAGTGCGGCAGGTAAAACTTTCCATGCCGGGTCCTCAAGGCTGACTTTGAAGCTCTGTGTGCGGAGATTGTCTGAACTCTCTTGTCGCGCCGGCCGGGGCTGCTGCGGTGCTTGTGCATTAGAACTCAACGCGACACCACTACCGTTGAGTCGGGAAGAAGAGGGCATAGAAGAGGAAGAGGCATTGTTGTTGATCGGGTGTTCGGGTCTTTGTGGAGAAGGAGTGGGGGAGTCAACCATGACAGGCTTGGTGGGGGAGCCGTTTGCCTTGAATTGCCAGTTAAAGCTCCCTTGACGCGTGACAGGACTATCAACCATCTATCTAGGACTAAGTTCGACCAGTCATGAGTCCAAGAAGATGCAACGCACGGCGGATTGAGCGGACGTCCTCCATGTGCTGATATCGTCCATGGCTGTGTACATGGTCTCGGATAGCCTTCTGTTCTCTAGCTCTAACCCGCGTAGTCGCTCGTCTGCACAGCCAGTCAGCAAAATCTTCGTAAGATGGATGTGCGGATATGCATGAGAAAGGGAAGATATGTCCTTGGATATGGATGTCTATTTCAACGGTTGGCAAGACGAGCTACGGACCTTGCTCGCGTATCATGTCGTAGAGCCGGTCTACGGTCAGGTTGTCCCGCCCTTCCACCTCCGCTACATGCGTAAATAAGTGTTAGAAGTCGAAGAAAAAGAAAGCGGTAACGTACAAGGTGGGACATAATGGTCGGGCTCTATAGGTACGTTGTGGGCAACCTTGAGGTAATACACGGCTCGGAGGATAGCCAGACGCTGGCCGACGGTGGCAATACCGAACTCCTTAAGGTCGTCGGGACCAATGAAGGAAAGAATATCTCCTCTGATGCCATGTTCTAACGAAAGCGGAAGGTTGAGCGTGCAAGAATGGGTGGGGGAGGCGAATGCGCGCCTCTGATTTGTGTATCATATTGTGGATAGCCGAGGTGGGTGAAGAAGCGTTGGACCTCTAGCTCGTCCCAGTCTGTTATCGAGGACTTTGTATCGAACGCAGCAGGGTCCGACATCGGGTCGAGGGCAGGGGAGGACGGCCGTTGCAGCCGTGGGCGGAGGCGGTTCAGGGCAAGCCTTCGAACTGGACTCGGTCACAGAGTGACGCGAATGCTCACGTGACTCACGCGCCTGGCCGTCGGCAGGCGCGGCGCACACTGGCACGGATTCGGAGCTTGCTCATCGCAGGCCTCGCCAGCCCGCCTCTCCTTCATGGACGACGTCTGGGGGAATGCTTGGGGCGACGCGCCCTCCTCTCCTGCTCCGGGCTCTATCCCATGGGCAGCCAAGAAATCCGAGAATCTCGAAGAGGAGGCCGATCTTGCCATGCCTTCCTGGTCGACGGGTGCCGGTATCCGCTGGGACGAACCCTCCGAGGCATCGAGCTCGATATGGTCTCAGTCGGCATCTTCCCCTCCTTGGTCTCCAATCAATTCATATTCTGATATCTCACTTGTTTCTCGCCCTACTCTAACATCTGCTCAAGATCTCGACGAGCCATCTCTTTCACCAGAACCACCGGCAACGGAAGAAGATGAAGAGCCGTTGGACACGAGCACACCATCTATTCGCGCTGTTGCCTTGCCACCAGGGGACAAGAGCGGATTTGCAGATCCCGAGCCACTTCTCGAGCCCGCGGCAATGGATTCCGAGCCCGCTACCGAACGCGTACCTTCTCCCTCCCCTCTTCCTCGGCCTCCCAGCCCCGACGGAGACGGATTCGGCATGTTTGAGTCTGGCGTGGTGGACGGCAGTACTGTTCCATGGACGTCTACGTCGCCCGTCTTCCCAGATCCTACAGACGGTGCAGACGCGTGGGGATCTGCTTGGGGCTCCGAGAAGCGCGAGGCGGATGGGGGAGCAGAGGATGAGGATGAATGGGCGGTCGCGCGAAAGCGAAAGGAGGCGTTGGATCGCAAGTTGGTGCGTGTGCTACGCCTGCCTGTACGTACAACTACCATAATAATGGGATCGGAATGGCTTCCTAGTCCCCGGAGCTGCTTGCGTCGATTCTTCAGCAAGTGGAAGAGTTCTGCGATGCTGCGCTCCCACCGCCAGACGGGGCTGCAGAAGAACAGGACTGGCAGAAAAGCTGGTTGAGAGGCCTGGACGTCGTTGAGAACTTGTCCGTGAACGCGATTGCACCTTGTTTCCTTGCGCTCACATTTGGGCAGAGACGAGTTGACTGCTCGCTATGTACCCGACCTGACCTTACCCCAGCTAACACCGTTTACACAAAGCTTCACGGGCAAAGCAACAGTGAATGCGCTCAAGCTCTCCCGAAATACGCCTATAGCGCAGAGCGGCCCCTTCGCTTTTTTTCTGGCCGCCCGAGGCTCCACTGCATGGGAAGCATCTGTCAAGTCACGCGTTGACGTCGTTAAAGACGAGGTGCCCGCGGGATGGCGAATAATGGAGAAAAAAGAAGAGGAAAAAGTCGAAGAAAAGGCGAAGAAGACGGGCGGGCTGCTCGCTAGTCTCTGGGGCCGTCGAACGTCGAGCGTACCGAAGGAGGCTCAGAAGGTAGCATCTGCCACGAAAGGGGCCGGGAGTTCTGTGCAGACTAACGGGACATCGTCCTCACGCATGAGTACAGACAGCGTCGAATCGCCTTCCAGTGCCTCCAAGGTCACGTCCCCCGTAAGCGCGGGCCCGTCGAAGACATCCTCGTCTCCAGGCCCACTGTCCCAACTCTCCCAGCGCTCCCAGTCACCTTCCCAGGCGCAGACGCCAGGCACTTACGGCGATGCAGGCCTACCCTCCGACTCGCACGATCAGTCTCCTACCCCGCCACCCGACCAGCAGACTACAGCCGTCTCTCGCTTCTTCTCCCGTTTTTCCCGCTCTCGCACCACCTCGGCCGGCTCCGCCCGCTCCTCGCTCGCTCTCTCCGGCGACGACCTTTCCTTTCTCTCCGAGCTCGTTCCTAGCGCCGACGAGCCTGGCGACGAGACGCTCGACGCCGCGATCGACCCTCAGATCCGCGGGCTTGAGAGCATGCTTGCGTCCCAACCGATCGGAGGGAAACAACCTCCCTTGCTTCCACCCCCGCCGAAGAATATGAGTCCGCAGGCGACTGCCGCCATACCCGCTCCACCGAAGCAAAAAGGCCACCTGACCGAGTTCGACGTCCTGGACCCCGGCCCTGTGCCCCTGCCGTCCGCCTCATCCATTAGCCGCGCGCTTTCACCTCCGATAGCGCCGTCGTCGTCGTTGCCGGCTAAGTCCGCTGGAAGGGTGGCAATGTCGCAAGTTACCATGTCCGGCCATCCCTCACCCAGTAGCACCCCCGTCTCCTTTGTTTTCCCCCCGCCCCCGCCCCCTTCCTCGACCCCGCCCCTTATTCCTACACCTGCTCCTGCGCCCTCGCAAGCCGCCTCTCTCTTTACACCTCTTAACCCCGTCGCTTCTGCGAGCAGGCCTACCGTCAGTAGTCCGCTTGCTGCACTGGATGACGACGACTTTGCGGACTTCCTCTCTTCGCCACACGATGAAAATCCAGCAATGGCAACGTCGGCGCTTTCTGCACTCAGTGCGCTGGCGCCGTCTAAGCCATCCGCGAACGATTCGTTTGGGGATTTCGATGACCTTCTGTCTGCACCCCCTGCGCCTGCACTCATATCACCCGCCATCTCCACATCACCCACACCAGTCCCATTGCCGCCTTCTTCTCCGCCCGCAATCCCGAGCCCACCCATCCTCGCCCGAGGTCCTTCGCTTATAGCCTCACCATCCTTACCAACGTCGACCAAACCTCTCGCTCAGCGCCGCCGCGAGTCGCGCGCAGCTGCGAACCCTTTAGCAGCTTCAGAGAACCGTGAGAAGACGTTGAACCTGCTCGATGCTGCCGCATCACGCACAGGGAGATGGCCTGCGCCGCTGTCGCCCATCCCTGATCCTATCGCACCGCCGCCAGGGACTGGACCGTCGTTTGTCGCACTGCCGCGTGCGAATGAATTCATGATTCGCCCACCGCCCAACGACGCCTTTACCGTCGATCCTCCAGCTAACGGGCCGCCTCTCGCACCATCCCCCCTTTTCGACGATGCTATCCCTCAAACCTCATCACTCACCGCGTCGCATAATCGCACCATGTCCCTACTCTCCAACGCGGCAGCCCGGCCGGGCCGCTGGCCCGCTCCCCCTTCGCCCCTCGCGCCGCTCATTTCTCCTCCACCCCCACCCCCTCCATCGTTCACCGCCAACACCAACGACGCTGAACTGTTTGATTTTGGAACGACGCCGCCGCCCACGCCGCCGAAGCCGACATTCCCCATCGTGCTGAAGGCCGGCGCACCGTCCGCACCAGCCTCAGCGTCCTCAGTGTCGTCTCTACTATCACCAACGCGACTGATGACGATCTCTCCGCCACCAGCCGCACCAGGACGTCCGGCGGTACTATCCCCGTCATCCGCCGCAAGCCGCCCGTCGACACTCGCCTCGCCACCTCTTGCGCCTGGGCGGAACGCCACGCTCTCGCTCACACCCCTCAGTGCTACAGCCGCGGCGCCGCCCCTGCTCCCGCCTCTCACGGGCGCAAGATCACCGCCGACAAAGTCTCCGCTCCCGCCACCCGTGCTTTCCGCGCTTGCCGCTACGCAGCATGACCGACCTTCCTCGCCCGAGTCCACGCCGCTGGCGCTGCTTATGCAGCGACAGCCCGCGTCGCAGCCTCCACAACCACAACTGCATGCCATGTCCCAGCAGCCAGTCAAGGGTGCGGGAGGACTGACAGCGCAGGATTTGAGTTTCTTCGAGGGGTTATAGGATATTGATGACGGGGGGCTGTCTGCGCATGTTGGATACAGTGTGATACTATCACGTAGACCACGCGCATGTTAGGAACACGGCGATAATTTTATTCAGCAGCGCCGTTGTGTAAGCTAGTGTGAACTTGTTTTCACGATCGTGGCGGCCGAGAACAAAGCACGCTTATTACTTACGTCCGTGATCGTACACAGTGGACCCCTACTTCTTCTTCTTCTTCCCGCCAGCGCCCAGGGCTGGCATCGGCGGCGCCCGCACCTCAACTGAACCCCCGGCCGCCTCGGCCGCGGCACCTTCCCCGTTCTCGATCTTCTCTCGTGCCTCGAGGAAGAACATGACGTCGCGCACCTGGTCTTCGAGCTCCGTCACACGCGCCTGCACGCCCTCTCTCGCTCTTTCCGCCTCCTCTGTTCGCTGCCTTGCGTGCTCGAGGTTGTCGAGCAGCCCCGCGCTCACGGCGCGCTCCTCGCGTAATTCGCGCTCAAGCCGCCGTGCGAGTTCCGTCAGCTTTTCGACTTTGCGTTCCGAACGCGCCCGCTCGCGCCGCGCCACCTCTGCCTCCTCTGTTGCGCGCCGTGCCTCTGCTTGCGCGGTGTCCGCGCGTGAGGCGGCGCTCTCGAGTCGGGCGACACCCGTTCGCAACTCGTCGATCTGCGCCTGCAGCACTCGCGCTTGCTCTTCGTAATAGGCGCGCTGCGTGTCGAGTTGGCTTGACAACAAGTACGAATATTCGATACCGATCGCCTCAATCTTCTCCGCCGTGAGCGCATCTGCAGGGCTCGGGCCGCCGCGTGCATCTGGTGCGGCGGCGGATGCCATCGACGCGGAAGGCAGCTCTACGAGCTTCCCATCCGCCTTGTTTTGAATAAGCCGATGAACGTACTGGTCGGAGGCGTAGTCCCATGTTCGTTGTGTTTCGAGCTCGAGCGCATACAAGTGTGCAGTTGACGTGTAGTGAGCGTGGGCATGTGCACGCCCATACCTCCCGCAACCGATGTTACCACAGATGAGACAGATCCAGAGGTTCGTTGTTGAAGAGCAGTCATGACAACGAGAGAAGGCTGGCGTGGTGGGGTCTGCGAATGGGATAGGGACGGAGGAACGTGTTGAGCTTGAGGTCGGATGCGAAGTGCGGAGAGTCTGAGAGTAGCGGCAGACAGGACATCTGTTCGGCACCGATCAAGACAAAGGTGTGGCCCGGCGACGATCGTGCACGTACCGGCCACCTCCCCATTTGCTGAGGCAGGAGCAGTGGAAGGTGTGCGAGCAAGGCACAGTCACAAGTCCAGTCACCGCCGAGTCCATACGTTCTAAGCATACCGGACACGTTGGAAGCTCATACGCGGGTGCTTGGGATCCCAGTCGACTGATAGAAAGCGCAAGCGAATCCTCCTTGTCAATACTCACAGATGCTACGCGCACAACATGGCATGTCTCCGCCTAGAACAAGCTGAGCATACTGCGGAACGTCATCAAACAAAGCATGCCTCCATAGAGTTGAACAGGCGTCCGTTATACGCTTCTGCGAACTCGATCGCGGCTTCTTCTTTCCGAAACTTGATCAGAGCGATAGAGCGGTTAGGTGCGTAGTCTCTGATTCCGCATAGAGGATGAGTTTAATCGCGGTTAAAGGGACAGACAAACCGAATCATCCGCAGGTGGGCCATTCCCTCTTGCGCGGGAGCGACGAATGAAAGGAAGTCGGACGCGGTCATCCACGAGGGGACGGCTAGTACTCCGAGCGTTACACCATCCGCATCAGAGCCTTCAAACAAGATGTTCTGAGATCCTGTGAGATGTGAAGACGATTCGACCTGGGAAGACGGCCGTCCGCAATAGTCGTCTCCAATTGGGGAAGACGCGTCCCGAAACAGGCGAACGATGCCCTCAGGAAGGTCTGTTGCACCAGACTTCGTACGCGTGTTCTGTGTAAAAGATGCTACGAGGGGACCTGTACACTCGTCAGCCCACAGAGCGATCCGGATAAAAACATGACTCGCCCTTCGCGGCCTGTGCAAAACTCATATTCTCGAAGTCAATCCACTCCACCTGCAGACGACCGTATCTATAATCTGTGTTCTCGCTCGGAGACGGAGCACGTAGATCTCTACGGGCGCTGTTCTTGCGCGTGTGCGAAGGCAGGTGCTGCCAAATGGACGACGGTGTAAAAGTAGTGTTGCTTGAGTTAGGATGTGAACGCGATGCTTCGAACTTTGAAGTCAGGCAGATCCGGACATGGTAAGCTCGCATGTCTTCAGAAGAAATTGTTCTCCCCGACCATTGCTGGTGCGGTGAGATCTAGACAGGATGACAAATTCGTAACCCGCAAGAGCAAGTACTGTAATGGAGTTCTGCCCAGACCGTCACGGTAACGCTCGCAACCACGCGCCATCAGCGCGCCATCTCACGGTCTCGTGACGAAATTATCCGACTCCGAACTCGGACTTGGTTCGACCCCGACTGCTTCAGCAACGTATTGGCCTGCTTGATTGAACAGTCTGGCTCAGCCAAATTCCCCAAGTATATCACTAATATAGGAACTCCGGAGAGTGCACTTCCTTTCTCTTTCTGAGGTCGAAATTCTGAACCTTCCAGCTGAGCTTGATGGTCACGACTGAGGCTTCCCCGCTGCTAGCCGCATGGCATATCTCACCGCCGATCGAATATATTGACCACACGGCTTCCTCGTGTTTCACCCTGCCTTACTGTAGGATCGGTATTCGCCGCACCCGGACACAGACACGAATCTTACCATCCGATCGATTGGTACGCAGTGCGAACTTGAAGCTTTGGTGGGAGATTTAAGACCCGAGCCATCTTTTCAGGACTGTTGTTAGCTCATACGCGGCCCCTGAAATACAGCTTTGGA
>MU273896.1:0-18884 GCA_022160365.1 Vararia minispora EC-137 | reverse complement strand
TTTGGCATAGGCTCAGGTGGGAGTTCCCAGCTAAACGACTTGACAGGCTTGGTTTCGGCGGTCGGGGTAGCGGTAGCCCCCTGACGAGAGCTTTCGCAGGCTCGAAACCGCCCCTTACTCCGCCGTACCTAGCAGCCTCTCCGCGCGTTAGTCGGGACCCTACCTTCGGGGACGGTCGTCCGGGCGAGCGTGTATGCTGCCGTCAGCTTGTCCGCGTTGCGCATAGACCACGCTCTGGGCCTGCGCTCGTTCCTCGCTGCGGCCCAGACCACCCACTCATTTCGGACGGGAACGCCGTCGCGTTGCTATGATCCCTGTCAAGACGTCAAGATGCGGTCAAGGCGCGCCGAGAGTGATCCCTCGGGATCGCAGGTCACCCAGACCTGTAGTTCGAGTGGTAGTTATTCAAAGCAACTACACACGAGGTTGTGTCTAGGAAGGAGTATACCGCATTTAAATTGGACGCTTGCCATGGAGCAGGAAAACGGTAAGTTGCCCGGCAGGAGCCGAGAACGGATAGGCACGTACCGCAGGGATCGTGCGAGTTACAGTAGCAACAAGGCACCTGGCGGAGGAGAGCTGCGCCTTCTGAAATAAGGCTCAGGGATTCCCACGGGTCGAGGCCACGTGGCCTCCATTGTTCGAACAAGTCAGCGACGCTATTGTCCACCTATCTTTTGTTCTTTTCTGTGAGAACCTCTTGCTGGCGCCAGAAATGGCCTGCATAAAAGCGAGAATGGCTACAGAAGAGATTTTCTCACTTTCCTCTCGAAGTTGGATTGTATCCCTTCCGCTCTCTCCTTGACTAGCTCTCTGTGGCCTGGTGCCGACGAACACAGTCTCTTCTCAGCTTAATCTCAAACTTTAATCCGACCGCTTCCCTTCTGCACCTACGTTGGCCATGTTCATCCGCTCCTGTGCGCTTTTCTCCTCCGTATCTGACGCTGCTTGCTGATGATATTTGTCAGATGTCTTCTTCGGTCTTAACATCGTCCGTACACTCAGCTGCATTGGTTGTATTCTCGTCTTTGCCAGCTCAATTGTTACCCTTGTACATGATGTCCGAGCTGTGAACGCTCACATCGACGCGGGCAAGGCCGGTGGCTCCAACTCGACTTCGGTTTCAAACCCGAACTTCACCAACTACGAATACATAGCCGACAGCACCGTCCCAAACCAAGCTGCGGGCGCGGTCTTCAGTGTTTCGAACCGACTGCTTATCATCTTTCAAGTCATCATGATCTTCCTCTCCGAAGTCGGCTGGCCCCAGGTCTTCTTCGACCGTTACTTCCCCATCCTTGGCCGCGACTTTGGTCTCGGTGCCCTCGGCGTCATGCAACTCTTGCAAGTATCTCTTCATCTTTACACGTGCGGTGAACAACTGACCGTCTTTCTACTAGACTTGGTTGCCAGATCCTCTCGCACTTCGTCGACACCTTTTCCCTCGTCTCCGCCTTCTTCCTTGCCTCCATCGGCTGCGTAAACATGTTCCTTGGCCTCGTCTTTCGGCATCATGCTCGTTCCCGCCGCTCGATCCGCGCCTGGCGCGAGCGTGCGAAGGAGGTCCTCCCAGCACCTGTCGCCATAGCTGCCGACAAACTTAGCTCCGCCGTCTTCACCAACGACCGCACCTGGGAGAAGGACAAGGACGCCGAGAGCACGCAGGAAAAATTCTCCGGCTTTGGGTTCGGGCGCCAAGGAGAGAAGGCGGCTGGCAAGGGCGGGCTCTTTATCTCTCGCCCCCTCGAATCACTTCCACGTTATGCATCTAGCGCTGCGCCAAGCATGCATTCATGAGGACGAAACACATCTTTGTGTGACGATTATAATGGACTACTCATGGACAGACTCGCGTTTCCTCGTCTCTCCGACCCATGCTATACTCAGGGACGATGACAAGGCTGGACCCCCGCCTCTTCTGCTACATACCCTACTACACACTTACCCTGGCTTTGATGTAGCGATATACGTGTAGCATAGCTACGATCTTGTGTCTTCTAGAAAGAAAACTGTTGCGATATCTGACAGTCCGAGAGGACGCAGCAGTAACATGCCGAGAGCTGGCTGGAGATTCTCTAGTGCTGCCGTCACGCGCGTTACTGTGTACGACAGGCGTTGACCCTCTGAGCGCTCCGTCCGCACACCGGCTTGGCACTCCCCCGCAAGCTGAAATGCATATCGTCGTTGTCAGCACCATCCACAGACGGTTCATCATCGATCTTTTCGTCAAACTCAGCGCACAACCTGATCAGAGATACATTTTGCTTTATTGGTTATATTACAACTAGAAACCTCTGCGTCCTTTTCTTCGATGCTCTATGACGAACCCGCATCCTTTCCTCAGTGAACATAAAGGGCGCTTACGCGCTGCCATCCTTCTCCGCAGCGAAGACAAGGAGGTCGACGACACGCTTCGAGTAACCCCACTCGTTGTCGTACCACGCGATGAGCTTGACGAAGTTTTCGTTGAGCTGAATGCCCGCCTTCGCGTCGAAGATCGAAGACGCGGGGTGGCCGACGAAATCAGTCGAGACAGTCATCTCGTCCGTGTAGTCGACAACGCCCTTCAGGGGACCAGCAGCGGCCTCCTTGATGGCGTCGCAGATCTCGGCATACGATGCCTTCTTCTCGAGGCGGACAACGACATCCACGACGGACACATCGTTGGTTGGGACACGGAACGAAAGACCGCTGCGAGAAGGCGTCAGCGAAAGTTCGCGGCTGACAAACTAATCCACAGAGACGCACGTGAGCTTGCCGTTGAGCGAGGGGATGACCTTGCCGACGGCCTTAGCGGCACCCGTCGTCGAGGGAATGATGTTACCGTTGACGGCACGGCCCCCACGCCAGTCCTTGGACGACGGGCCATCGACGGTCTTCTGGGTCGCGGTCGTTGCGTGGATGGTCGACATGAGACCCTCAATGATGCCGAACTTATCATGGACGACCTTAACCAGAGTCGCGAGGCAGTTGGTCGTGCAGGACGCATTAGAGATCTGGAAGACGATTAGCGCTCGTCCCCAATCATCTCCAGAGAGGCGCCCCGGTGGGACTCGGCAGAACAACGTCTTGCCGGAAGGACCCGCTAGATGCGCCGAGATAGAAAACACCGATACGCACCACTTGGTACTCAGGCTTGTAGGCGTCCAAGTTGACACCGACGACGAACATGGGCGCGTCAGCAGAAGGCGCGGAAATGATGACCTTCTTGGCACCGCCCTTGAGGTGGGCAGAAGCCTTCTCCGTGGTGGTGAAAACACCCGAGGACTCGACGACGTAAAGAGCGCCGACGGAGCCCCACGGAATCGCAGCGGGGTCCCTCTCGTTGAAGACCGTGATGGAGTGGCCATCGATGATGAGCTTGCCGTCCTTGGCTTCGACGGTGCCTTTGAAGCGACCGTGCACGGAGTCGTACTTGAACATGTAGACCTGCAAGAAACCATTATACCATGCCGATAGGTTGCATGCGGGCAAACGGACCATGTAATCAAGAGCAATGAAAGGGCTGAAAAACAGAGGCCGGATGAGCAGATGAAGGGAATAACAGAATTGGGAGACGCACTCGTTCACAGCGACGACCTCGACGCGGCTATCGAGGAGCGCATTGCGGAGAACAATGCGACCAATGCGACCTGAAGTACATCGTGCTTGTAAGCGGAGGTGCTCGCGGCGTCGATGGAAACTTACTTACCGAAACTGCGAAGAGAGGGAGAAATAAATCGCGTTGAAAATGGAGCGAACGGTCGCCGGTGCGAAGAAAGACTCACCCGTTGATGCCGACTTTGACCTACGGGGCGGCGGTCAGCTCATAAGGCATAGCTCAGTGGGGAGCACACGGACCATGGCGATGGGCAGATGTGGTGGTAGAAGGAGAGGGATGCAGCAAAAGTCTGTCGCATCGGAGACGCAGCTTTATATTAGCGATAATCGGACGTCATCATGATAAACCAATCCCGCAACGTTTGCCCCAAAACCCGACGAGTGCCTTGGTCCGAAAGGTAGGTCTCGATCTCCGCCAAGATCCGTGCGCTTTGCACATGCGATCCCGCTCTCAGGCTAACCCGGGCCCGCCGGACTGTAAGCTCCCTATCCAGAGCATTCTATGGCCAGGCTGGGTCTGCGACTCCCTCATTCATGTCGGCAGGCTCGGGACGCCAGCACGGTACGGGTCTGGAGCTCGACCTCCTCGTACACCCCAAACCGTGTCAAGATGACCGACGGACAGTCGTGGCTGCGGAGGTACGCCGCGATTCGCTCGGGCATTCCCAAGGGCTTACTAGCGCTTACTACTCCTCATGGACCAGTTCTCGCCGCCGTTGGACACACAAATGGGTATATCGCGAGCACAGCGTTTGACCTGCTCAGCTCTGAATCCGGCCCGCTACGACAAACTATGACGAAGTCCATGGCGTTTGAAAGCTCTCAGTTCTGAGCTAATGCAATGCAAGCTGGTTTCGCGTATGACCTCCATGCATCACCGTTCAAAGGGTCGATCATGACGCAAACCTCTATTACCCGCGTACAGGCTGTCGCGGGCGCCGGCACATCGAGTCACCAGCCTCCCGCCGATGCATTCGGAATAGCATCCGTTCGCCGAGGTAAGGTCAACGTCTCCGCTCATCACCGGGAGCAGCGCTGCAGTGGAACGCGGGTCAGATTGTGCAGAGTCAGTGGTGTCAAGTTCTTACAGTACACCCTGTCAGCCGCGCTGGCCATAGCACGTTGCATGTGCGTTTCACGGTGACCTTTCACCTGCGAGTCGTGCTGGTTCCTCTGGAACGGACGCCGACGTGCTAAGAGTTGCTAGTACTAGTGGTGCCTACGGTTCCCATGTCTCGGGACACAGGTACCATGCACTCAGACGCAAGCCAGCAGGAGAGCAGTCTAGCCGCGGCCTTGGCACACCTTTTAGTGCAGGCTTCGACGATAGACCACACGGGTCTTTCAACGTGACCACAACCGAGAACACCCTCGTCGACCACCGCCGTACAAGAGTGGAACATCGACGGCGCCGCCGAACCTGCGCACGCCTCGGCTTCAATGAAGCACACACGTTCCGGCTGGCACATCCGAGTCCTGCGAGACTTTGATTCTAGCCCTATCGACTATGATTAGAACTATCGTATAATCTGGTGTGTTGGATAACAGTAACACTTTGGTCCGGTCAATAGTTATGTAGATACTGTAGCGACCCTGTACGGATGGATGACGGCGTTTTTTACTCGTCCGTCGGGCTTTTTGCGATTCGGGACACGTGGCCCAACATTCGCGACGCTGGCACCTTTGTAATCAACAGTCAAACCTCGTAGGATGCATAGAGCTCGAGGGTGGTATATCCTGTCATGCATGTGGGCACATTGTCCACATAACGTAGAATAAGTAAGCGCAGAAATTTTAAACATCAAAGGAAGGCGGCAGCTATCCAACCGTACGTCCGAACCCCGGCAGACGCAAGGATAGACCGGCGAATGCCGCGCCATCTTCGGACGTGAACTCCAACTCGGCGTGAGGCACTCATTGCTCGTGCGGTTCTCTCCTTCCTCCATCGTCGTCAGGTGCGGTGCCCGCCCGCCTTTCTCGAGACCCTATTGATCAAGAAGAACACAGTACAACCTACCACACGGTCTTTCTATCACCACGTTCGTTTCTTCTCTTCCCTATGCGGTCCCCTTCCCTCCATAGCTCAGTAACGATCTCTCGGCATGCACAGAAGCCTTATTCCTCCAGCTTGCCTCTTAGGCCCTCGTACTCTAGCTTCTTCCCTACCGCACTACCTACAGGCTTTCCGTCTGTCTCACCCGGCTCTGGCTCTGTGAATAAGCCTATGGATGACATTCAGATGCCTCAAACCGTCAACCCCCCCAGCCCTCCAGACTGTCATACAGTTCCCATGGACATCCCCGGATGCGTCACCTTTGCTCAATATCTGGCCATTGAAGCGGCGTTTGAGCGTGGTCTCTCGCCCACTCGTCGCAGCAAGGTCCTTATATCTCGCGCCTTTATATCGCAAATTGTCCAGGTCCTTAGTACTCCAATCCGTGACGGAAGCCCGGGTGGCTTCAACAATGCACAACTGCGCCACTGGGCGCGCTCTCGGTTTGAGCTCAGCTCGGGTGGCGTAGTCGTCCAACAGGACAAGCCGGTTCTCATCCGCGAACACCTTTATGAGGCCCTTTGCCATGCTCACTTGGAATCCGGCCATGGCGGGAGGGACAGGACGTCGAGTGTCATTCGCCAACGCTTCTCTTGTGTCCCTAAGGACCTTATTGCTCGTTTCGTCCGCGCTTGCCCGACTTGTTTCACTCGACGGACTCACTCGTTTGGAATCAACAGCATCGAAGCCCCGCAGGAACCTGATGGTTCTCAAAGCTCGCATCTGCCGACGACTCCTATGGACAAGGTAACTTGCAACACAGTTGTGCGTGCGATCAGCGGCTGGTCTTCTTCAACTCCATCGGGTTCGTCGGATGGCTCCCCGGTCGGCTCTAGCGTACCCTCAGATTCGCCTGCCTCTTTCTACACGCCGCTTCAGCCTCCCGACAGCCCTTATAGTGAAAGTCACGCCTCCCCATCTTGCTATGTCGTCTATCCCAGAGCACCTCCTGTCTTTTTAGGATCTCCGACCAATGTTTACCACGGCGAGCATGACTCTTCCTCTTCGGAGGAAATCTCTGGTTCCGAGTGCAGTTTGTACATCTCAGACGACTATCCTTCCCATCTTCCCTATGATACCCCTTTCCGCGCTCCATCCCTCTCTTCTACCTTCAACACGCCAGAATCACCGATGTCTGCTTTCTGCCCCCCTCCAGTCTTCCCTAGCGGCCCCCTTGCGAAGACCGCCCACAGCATGTCTATCCTATCTTCTGCCCATTCGCTCCAGCTCGGTTCTGTAGACGGACTCGGTGGATTTCCCCTGGTTCGCTCACACGCTCGTCCTGGTTACCACCTTAGTAGTGCCTCCATGGAGCTCTCACCCTTCGCTCCGGAAAGCCCCCTCGTCGTTCGCCCAGACAACCCGACGCCTCTCATGGCATCCTTCTCGGCCTTATTGTCACGCCCTCTTCAACGCATGCACTCCGCGGACGACGTGCAGATGATGAATGAATCGGAGATGCCCGACAAGCACATTTCGCTCTCGCAAGGTTCCACGCCATGCTTCGTTGGATCTTGGAACACAGCGAGCCACGGCATCGGCCCAGAATTTGAGAAGGAAAGCAGCATTGGGGCTTTAATTCACATGTCTGCCGCTGGCGGATCACCGGCCTCGCCTGTCGATAGCATCATCTCGTCGCCTCCTTTATTTCAAGCAGGGGAAGATCACCAGCTGCGAATCGAGGAACCAGATATTGTGGCGCAAGTCCAGGACGAACATCTCGTAGAATTGGCGTCTCCAGGTCCAGCCTCTGAACGGCCTCGGAACCTTACCTTGCGCATATCAGTCGAGAACCCTTCAAGCACAGACTCCATGCCGCCTCTGAGCGCCGATAGCGCGGGCGTCCTCTCGCCCGCGTCCGTCCTCCTCTCGCCGCAGACCCCCGATGTCACGGATGGCCAGGCCCAACCCTGCGTTATCGGCGCGGACAGTAAAACGGCTTCCGTCTTGGGCTGGGTGCCAAAGTACGAGTCTGTCGAGGAAGAGTGGTTAAATTTGGAGTATATCAACGCTCTATAAGCCGGGATGGTTTCAGGGGGTGAGCTTCTGAGGGTGGTTCGGTGAGCTGTGAGGGAGGTGACGACCTGCGAGACCGCTTGATTCTTCTCTCCTTCATCTTTTTCTTTCGCCTGTCTGATACCCACCCGTACAACCCCAGCACAGAGAAGTCAACTGTAGACTATTACGACATATATGTATTGTTTCATACTTCAGAACAGGACAAGGTTCTCCGCTTGCAAGTATCTTCAGCCGCACGTTGACGCTGCCGGGTCAACCCGCGCGACGGGCACGGCAACGCAACTTGACCTGTCAGTGCCGCTCCATCTGTGCTACCTCTTCACTTTGAGAAGTCCAAATCTTCGCAAGTCTTCTCTGCACTTGGCAGTCAGTAGCTGGCAAGATGTTTGAGCGTTCTCGATACTTTGCCTTGGCGAGAAGGCGCAAGAGCCCTTGAGCTTGAGCCGTCGTTTACGATACAGTACGCCCAGCGAATCGATTTCCGCTTTGGCGCTCCTGCAGCCCATACAGTTGCATTACTGGCCCCAATTTTCCCTTCAACTAGAAAAATTCGGGAAGATATGATGTATTGTGTAATACATCTAGAGCCGATCCTGTGATAATTGGTAGAGGTATCAGAGGGTAGAAAGCTCCGCGCGGAGATTACTGTTCGGATCTCTGAGGTCGACTCAGCAGTAGAGTACATATCTGCTGGTCGGAGGCGCTTGTGCCGTCCTGGAACACAGTTCACGCGGATATATGGTTTCTCGCGTATGTCGGATTTTAGGCAGGCCAAGAGGCAGGTGTCACCTCACTTCCACAACGTTTTCGCCACGGTCCGATGGTCCCGCCGACGTAGCGACTGCCGCGTAACTAAATAAATCATACTACCTATTGGATTACCCTAACATTTTACCCTTCCCCCCGCCTGCTCTGCCTCCCGCACGCCCCTTCGTTGCTGAGGAGGGTACAGCGTACTCACGACTGGACCGGCGCTGAACGGACAATGAGCGCCGCAACTGTGTCGGATAGTGGACTAGGTATGCCTGTGTTAAGCTCGTGGGATGTTGATTCCGAGACTGACAGGCGCGCGTTACGCCTGTTGCAGTCGTGACCGTAAAGGTCATCCACGTCTGCGGTGGACTGTATATGTGCGCTGTCCTCCACCTTGACCATATTCAACAGCACTCTTGTCTGAGAGAGATGCCCAAAGATGGGAATGGGTCACATCGTTTGGGTATTCAATAGAGGTCTTATCGGGCAAACGGCGAGCGGCCTGGTCGTCGTTCGTGGTACGTCGCACTTCGGATATCCCTCAGTGCAATTCTCACCTACATGGCTCGTCTAGATCTACTCACTAGCTCGCACACTAGCGCTCTCCCTCGTTATTCTGGCATTCATCGGGTTTAATACAACGTCGGTGATCAACTGCGAGGTCCGTGCCTCGTCTTTTTACCGCTGACATCTCTAACGTATTCGCACAGGTTTGGTTTAGGCTAACACTCGTGCGTTTTTTGCGCGAGGGCTTATAGGCGCTGTTCGGACAATGATATGTAGGCTGTCTCGTACGGAGCTGCATCTTGTTGTGCTCTACTCATCGGTCTTCGCGCGTGAGCTCTCGTACGCACTCTCACTATCGCTTCCGTTGAATATATCGCCTTCAGCGTCGCGTTATGGGGACGGACGGGCAAAGTTTTCGCCTGGGTAGGCACAATATGGCTAGCAAATTTCGGCGTATGTATTTACAGTGCGTATGCCCGTTCTATGCCCCATCGAGTTTAGGCTACTCAGGCTCCGCCTGATAGACATCACTAGGGTTTGTGTGGTCGTTTTCTCTCAGAGTGCAACATTCTCATTGGTGCTAGGCGGACACCGTGTGGTACCCCTCATACAAGTCGTGTATGATATGGAATACTTCTGACTTCAAGACGGGGTTGTTGATCAATCTGATTTCGAATACGGTATACTTTTCTTCTTCCTCTCCTACTTATACAACTTACAGTCCGCCAGCTTCTTCTCGGAACGATGTTCGTTGGCGTGTGGAGGAAGAAAAATACGACTGAACTCTGGCACGTGCTCTATGTCCAGGGCATTATGTGGACTGCTTTTGCCATGGCGTCTGAGATACCGACGGTGGTAAGATCCCGGGACCCTGCACAATTACTGGCGTTTAAACAGGCACTGATATAGACTGATATAGGTTTTGAGCTGGCTAAACTTGAGCGGTACGTTGGCGCGCGACATTAAAACTATTATCTAGCTGACAACACAATAATCCCGCAGATGGATGGAATCTAGTTAGGCGGCTTTCGTATCCCCAGATTTACTGTTGTTGCTGACTTTCTGTATCTAGCTTTTCCAAACACCCCACGGTAAGCCGTGACTGTCTTCGTGCTACGTCGAATGCTGATTCTATCCCACGCAGTCATCCTATTGTACATTCTGCTTCATCTTTAGCGTCAACGCAGAATACTTACTTTCCCCAGCGTTATTGTCTGCACGCGGATGCACCGTGACCTTTCACAGTACATTGCAGGCGATATATCGTACGTGAAAACTTACAATTGCAACCCGTGTACGACTGACTGAGCTTTACATAGTCAACGACCCGCCTACCTGCAGGGTTGGAAGGTCGAATCGAACGTGCCGATGCACGTCGCAGTGCATCGGACGGTCCATGTAGCCGTCGACGAACATCAGCAGGAACACGTCGCCTCGGGAGCAGCACCGCACAAGTCGAGGAACTTGAGCCGCGCCTCGACGATCCTCGAAAGTGTAAGCCCTGCCGACGCCAAGGATATGGAGCTGGTCCTTTAGGCCCATGTACCGTGCGTTCCAAGACACGTACTCCCTGGTTGACAGGCACGCCTGCACATATATTGCCAGTCTCAGCTGGCCCTATACCACGACATCATGTTGCAGATATCTGCGTGCAGACAACACTACCTCGCAATGAAGTTTTACGGAAGCAGCTATACCTGATAGGTCTCAGTGGTTTTAAAGACCGTGTGAAACATCGGTTAATTAGGACGCTTTGGCATTTTATGGGACGCGTGTTGGGATGGCTCCTAATGTGATCCTCGACTATGCCTAGACACGACACAAGGATGCTCATCGAAGTGGCCGTACCACGACACAGGAAGTGAGAGGTTCGTATGGAGTAGCTCAACGGTCTATATTCTTTACGCGTCCTAACTTGAGCTTATGTACAAAGAGTGGCTGAAAAGGCCAGTGGTCATGAGGCCTTCATCTAGCTCCGAGACGGTTTTTTGCTGGTTCCGGGGCGCAAATGTGACTACTACACTTTAGAGGATGGTCCAGCGTCCTTTGAGCAACATCCTTGCCTTCATACCACGCCCATTATCGACGATCTCCCTACTAGTAGGAGTCGTCTCCGCGATGCCTCAGCACCATAAAGACCTGCAGCCTGTCGGCACCTCTTTTCAAGGCGGTCATCTTACGGTTGTCACAGGGCTGGGCATGAGCGCATTTGGAGCGGTGTACCGCACCAACGGCTGCCCGTTTGCATGCAAGGTCCTCTTCCCGTCAGCCGGTGCCAATTCCTGTGGGAGAGGATCAGCTCGGCGGCGGCTCGAACGACCCTTAATGGCAGAGGTGCGCGAGCAAGAGGTAGCCACGGGTCATTCACGCGTGCTCAGGCTCGGGGCCCATCTCATCGAGAGCGATACCCTTTGCTTCGTCTTCGATCTCTGTCTCGGTGGCACGCGCTCTTCGACCTGACCCGCACGTCTTAGTTTGGCGCAACGATGCGGAGATCAAGCGCGTATGTATTTAGCTCATCGATGGCGTACAGCATTGCCATTCGCAAAGCGTTTCGCACAGGGACTTGAAGCCGGAGAAAATCCTTCTGGATATCACGGAAGAGCTTCGATTTGGCCGATTTCGGTTTGGCTACGCTGGAGAGGAGAGTTCGCGCCGTTGGAACTGGGGGCACTCTCAACAGTACTGCACCCGGCACGTTTCATGTCGTTCCTGCTCAATTCTGCACTCACCTGTGACTTTAGGATCTTTCCGGAGCGAGCAGGGAAAGCCAGATTATGACACTCGGAGTGTAGATATCAGGTTTCTCGACATCATCCTCATCAATATGATCTGTGGCATCGAGCTTGTACCATGGCTCAGTGCACAGAATTCGGATGAGCACTTCTCCCGCTATCTCCGCGATCCGGCACGCATCCGCCTTTACCTCCTCATCTCCTGGATGTTCCTTCCTTTACTCATACGTATCCTCGACCCTAATCCTGGTACTCGCATCTCGCTCTCAGAAGGAGGTACAGAAGGTTCTCCACTTCCTCGTGGATGATGCGGAGCTGACCGAGGCAACATATGAGGCGCGGGAAATGCGCGAGTGCTCTCATGTACTTGGCGTCCCGTACATTCTCCCTCCAGCACGTCGTGTCCAGCCTCAGGCTCTGAACTCAAGCCCCTCGATTCACGTAGACCTGTCCCGGTGTCACCGCCGCATGTTCAGCTTCAAGCTTCCGTTCCGCGCCCTCTCTCAGACGCCGCCGTCGATGGAGTTTTCCAGGCCGCGGGACAGCCCGGTCACACCTCAGGTAGAGGGCGACCAGGTAAGCAGCAAAAAGCTAACGGCGCTCAGTTGGGGTTTCCGTCTCTAGAAGATACTCTGATCGTACGGGCGTGTCTTGACTTGGTTATATCGACCTGCCTCTATTTCTCTCCTTGTGTTCAACTCGGAGAGCACTGTTTCCTTTGATGCAGGCTTGCACCGTGACTGGCATACATCATACACTGGCACTGGATCGTCGGCGTAAGTTACATCGTAGCAGAACTCGCACGCGTGTTTGTATTTACAACATCGCGCTCTTACTATTGGTGTTCTGGATGATCGCGAAATGCGCGAGTTCTTATTTACTACGATAGTATCTTGTATGTGTTAACTATGAGCGTTTTTTGTCGATGGCCCCTCGGGCCGTCTTGCGCCCTCGGCGCTCCAGCGTGTATACGTCTTAAATAGTCACGGTTCGTCACGGTCTTCCCGGCTGTGTACGAGCTTGACGTGGAAACTGTTGCTGGTCTCAATATTCTGAAGCTTGCATTCCCTTGTCCCTTACGAGGGCTAGCTGTAACTCCCGTTGCTTTCGATATCCGACCCCAGTCACGGTCGGAATTCGACCAGCTATCAATACCAGGTACAGCGTCACAGAGTGCAAGTCATTTTGCCTGTTGGATGTTTGATGTTTTCTCTAGGATTATAGGACGATGGCGCCCTTCTCAGGTGCATGAACATCGTAACTCCTGTACCAGCGGACTGACCGTCTGATGTGTTGTAGTCGCTCAACTGAAGAGTGGCGCCTCCAATCGCTTTAGTGCTGCCAAGGACAAGTACAGTAGCACCTCCAGCTCCAGCCTAGGCTACAACCCACCCCGCCCCGGAAACAAACCTCCCACTCCTCCGCCCCCCGCCCCTAGAGGACGTACCCTGCCACCACTGTCAGCTCGCGACTCAGAGCCTACACAGGCTGCGCACAACGCGTCTGCGGACACTCAGGACGAGGAGAGGATAGATTGGGCGAACTTGACGGAAGAGGACAAACGGGTGTTCTTCAGCTGGTTAGATGAGTTCTTCGCAGGATACCTAGGCAGGCCCATATCGTCCTTCGCACCAAAATCTGCCACTGCTGCCCGCGCTTCACCGAGTCCCGCCCGTTCGAGCGCTCTTTCCGCTGTCACCCAGTCGCCCATACCACCCGTTCTACCTCGCCGAAACTCCTCTGAACAGCATGCAGCCGCCTCTGCCATTTCCACCCCTGTACCACCCCCCATGCCCGCTCGGCGATCGCCTTCGCAGGCCGCGGCCTTCCCTAGCCCTCCGCCCATGCCCCCTAGGCGCACGCCATCTTCCCAATCAAGTACGGCTTCCCCACCACCATCGGTGTCTCCGCCAATGCCGTCGCGCCAAGGCCCTGCTACTGGACCAGCACCTCGAAGAAGTTTGCCTCCTCCCCTCGCTCCTGGCGGTCCCGTCTGTATTCGCTTGTGTCTTTGCCACGTAAACTTAATTGATTCCCCCTTAGCCCAAGATAAATTACATGTCCAGACCGTCTGCCCCGGGTCTGCCACTGGCTGCCCCTGCTTCGAGCGGAGATCCGACAGTCGACTTGCATATGTCTTTCCCTCCGGCTCACATCCACGGTTCGAACGCCGCCGATCTCGCACAATACATATCGATACAGAATTCTTGGGGTGCAGCCGACCAATGGTACAAGTCCAGTCCGCTACTACCTCCGATGCCATCCGACGTGCGGCGCGAGCAAGTCCGCTGGATGGGCTCGACAAGTACGTTCAGAGGGATGTGCACACTCAATGGGAGTATCGTCTTCCCGGATCTCAGCGTTTGTTATTACCGTATCATATACCCGACCTCCTCGCACCAGCCATCTGATTCAAGTGTCCAACGAAAAGCTTGGTATACCTATCGTCCACCTCCAATGACCGCTGACGCGCTCGTCCTTGCACACACAACGTATGGCGAGGATATCGCGAGCTTCGTGGAGGGTTATGAGGGCACAGGGCAGTATGTGACGAACGGTGAATGCTGGAGCCTAGCCCATGAGGCCATCCAATACACCACGCAGCGGAATCCGGGACGGATGCCCGTCCCGAGCTTGTCTCGGACCCATGGACACCTCATATGGTGCGGGCGTCCCGGAGAGGGTCGCTGGCGCGGAGACGATTCACACGTTCGGCGCGGGGATATTGTCGAGTGGCGAACGGCGCGTGTTGAAAGCCGTCGTGGCTGGTCAATACTCGGGGACCCGGAGCACACGGCAGTTATTGTAGAGGACTGCGTTCCAAGGTGGGCCACATCTGGTTCGCTTGTCTGTAGTATTCAAACAATTACTTGTGCTAGCGTGGCCGTGTCTAACGGCGTCTCACTTCCTCCTGCTCAGCTTGGTACACTGACGGTCGTCGAACAAAGTAGAGGCTCGCCGCCGAAACGTATGTCGTATGCACTCAACGAATTGATCGCAGGAGAGGTCTGGATATATCGGCCGGTGTGTATGCGGGAGTACGTTGGTGCGGAGTTTGAAGTTGAAGCCCCTCCAGGCGCACCTATTATTGAAGTGTAAGAGAAGGTCTTTCTTTGCTTTATGCCATAGATCGTTATTTAGATGTGACTGTGAAAGGCCCCTGGAGAAAGCACTCGCAATGCTACGGCAACGACACAATCCGCGCCCCCTTGAATGTACATTAAATAGGCTGATCTTTATCGTCCGAATCCCTGCCGCCACGCTGCCTTCTTTCGCATCGCCTCTACCTCGATACTCCGCTGTCGTAGGTCTAGAACATCCCCCGCCCACGCTTGCACCCAGGTTTTGAGCTGCTCATACTCGCCCCCGCGCGTGAACCCCGCGCCCGCCTCTATCGTCAGCGCCCGCGCAAAGTAGATAACGCTGTAGCCGACTGTCTTCTTCTCCGCGAACCCGAGCTCATGCGCCCACGCTAGGACACGCGCTTGCTGGCGGGATGGCCCCAGTAGGTGGATATATGCGCGAAGAGACGCATCGTTTATCACGCTGCGCTCAGTACCGGAAGCGGTGATGAGGCGTGGTGGTAGGTCCAACGCAAGGTCGGGCGGAGGCGGAGCGCGCTGGCGAAAGACCAGACGGCGCGCAACCCCGACAGGTGACCATCGGTCGCTGGGGACAAGGACTGGACCATCGACATGTCGCAGCTTAGGATATTCCGCGAAAAGGTGATGCTCGAATACTGCGAGGGCGCGAACGCGGGCAACACCGCGCCATCGGTTTGAAGTGCGGTTCGTCTCCATGACATCGCAGAGCGCTGCATAGGCTTCAGAACGAATGTCAGCCAAGTCGCGCGGTTCCGATTCGTATTTGAAGAGGCCTATGTCGTCAAGGGTCGAGCGTAGTGCATCGGCGGGACTCCAGACGTCTGACGGCACGATGCGTGCAGCAATCAGGACTACTGCGAGCATATTGCCATCTGGTGCTGTCCCAAAAGCACTACGCATGTGGTCCCATAGACCAAAGACAGCGCCATAGCGACGCGTCTCGAGCAAATGGCTGGCGAGCTTGGAGATGATTTCGGTCGCAAGGGAACCATCTGGCAACACCACCTGCCGGGTCTTGGCCATGCCGACAATTTGTCCCCGGCTATGGACTTGTTTTATGAGCTGGACAGCACGGGTTGGCTTTCCTGCATACGAGCACGCTTGTATGATAGCTCGGAGCGCAGGACGATCTAGCCTCGTGTGACCCCGGGACGACCAAGCTTCGAATTCACGAATGGTAACATCGAAGGCACGGCGAGCATTTAAGCCTCTCCAAAGAATGGTATAAGCGATAATGTTCTTCGTATGACGGCGCGGCTGATAAAACCAGGCGAGGAGGGTTTCGACGGAAACCTTCAAACGTCGAAGAGCTAGTGCCTGTAGCGTGCCCAACCACGCACTAGGGCGATCCGGTATACGCAACTGCTGGTGTAGATGCTGAATATCAGCGGGACGCAGTGCCTGGATCTGCTCGACCGCCGTCTTATCCAAAAGACCATGGAGATACTCGACGATATGTCGAGGAGCGTCGCTGGAGACACCGCTCTTTAGATGAAGGTGGAACTGATGTCGGAGCGCCTGCTTGACATGACCGGCCCGATGCTTATAACGGGTGAGGTAGATCAATTCCTCCAGAGTGGGCGGTCCTCCTTGATGGATGCGAAGATGTTTTCCAAGCTCCGCGACAATGAACTTGTTACGGACAAGGAGTAGGTAGGTAGGTGGAGAAATGTGCAATTGACGCTCGTTTAGAGTACGAATGGCACGCATAGCCAACGGGGCCAGTATTCGCGCGTATCCAGCGTCTCGGGTCTCCTTTGCAACCAATGATAGGAAGCGGTCCAATGGCCAGGCATTGTCGAATACTGGGAGAGCACATAGGACAGCTACTACTTGCGGGAACGGAGTTGAGGATTGGAAAACAAGGAGGAGACGAATCGCGATCAGAAGGAGTGTTTGACGGTAGGACTCGGGGATGTTTGGAAGACGTCCGAGAGCCATGAACGCAAAACTGCGGGCATCATCGGCTGTGCGAGCAGTGAAGGCAAGTCGAAAGAGGACCCATGCAGGAATGTACTTCGTATACGATCGATCCTCCGGAATTTCCTCGTTATTCGGCGTAGGGAACACTACACTCGTTTCGGGTGATGCTAAACCATCTAGAAACAAGGCTAATCAGCCGGAGCTCGTGGCTACGAATAAACAAGAAGAGGAGCCCGCATCAAGTTATAGCGATGGATGACCTGTCTCAGCACCTATGCCCATAGCTAATGCAATCCTTCAATTTCGGCTATCTGGCTATGCTACCTCCCTTCGACCCCTTAAGACCTTGGAAGAAAATAGAATTCACCTGAAGGTTCACTATCACATATTCCGGCGTTGACTTCGCCAAGTGTCATAGATGGACGGAATAAAGGAGACCATGCTTTGTACTCCTTCACGGATACGCGGACGAAAGAGAGGACGTGTTGGATGGGAAGGCGAGTAGCGCTGCCGGAAAAGTGGACGTCTTCTGAGCAAAATCGGTATATAGGGTCTGAAGTCTTCTTGTGGTATAAAGACAGGTCCTCGCGGAGAAGGAGGAGAAGAAATTGAAAACCGCTGGCAGATGATGAGGTCGCTCTGGAAAGTCGCTCCTCTCCGCTTTGCGAGGAGGAAAAAGAGCGTGTGTGTCGGAGAGCGCTACGCCGAACCAAAACGTGGAATCGGAGACGGCATGAGAAGGCCAGCATTCACGACGGCCGACATGGATGTCGTAGGTAAGTCGTCTGCTCGATGAGCGGTCACACAGTGGTCACACGCTTCCCTACCACCACCACGACACCCAACGCGTGAGTCCGAGAGCTTCGGTCATCATGTCATCTATTCTCCCATAAGCACACGCGTCAATTCGCGAGCGAAAACATGGCAGAAAGACTCTTATTGACGCCATGCATGCAAACTAGCGCTGTGGCCAGCTGTGTAACACCATGCTTCATCTCGACGCAAGCGTCGCACCGTGAAGACTGCGGTTGCCATCGTTAGAACAGCACATCCCCCAATCCTCAGGCTAGTGACCTCCGCTCGTCTGCGGTAATGTAGTAAAGGTGTGTTGGTAGCCGCCGTACTCTGCTCAGACATGCGAATAGCAACGCTGCCGGTACATAATTACATATCCTCCACTCCTCCGCTGAAGGGCACACATAGTACAGAACGTACACGTCGCGATGAATCATACTGCGTTATGTCCTTTTTTCTCTATCGCACCACCAATGACGTCATGGACGCTCATTAGGTCGGATGTTACGGGTGAGACCGGGGAAGGGGGTACCGGAAAGTTGAGATGCGATTGAACGGGAGGCGCGATAAGGGCAACCGGCGAGATATCGTCGAGGACCGAACTTTCCCTGCGTATCCCGCGCAGATTGACCAGAAGAACGACGAGGGTGGGATACAAACCCTTGCAAAATAGAAAATTCATATAGAATTCGGCTGGCACCAGAAACTGTTGTGGCTCACCGTCACAGGTCCCATGGCAAGGGACATGGAGACGACTGATCCTGGCAATATATTGAAGTGGCTAAAGATGTAGAGAAGCTAGATGAGCCAAGTTAGGTTCCTAGCGCATTGTAGAATAGTATGGGGAGGTTCACCCAAACGGCGCAGTACAACACGCCAGACTCCACGAGAAGTATCCATCAGGAAAAACTGGAATGTCAGATTGATGTCAGATTCGTCGGATTTCTTGCAGAACGGCAGGAAGTGTCGAATCCGACGAATCCGACACCTCCAGGTAAGATCAAGAACCGAATTCTGCACCAAGTCCGTTGGACCTAGTAGCAGAACAATGTCGGATCAGTAGATTCATTGATACAGATTCTGCTCAGGTTCTGGAAAGCCTGCACTGTTATTCTGTACGATAATTGTTACCGGAAATCATCATCGATTGCACAGTGTACTGTAATTACATAACGAGGTACATCCTGAGACTGCTACGCTGTGTGCTCCCAGTTCTCATCCCACACAGACTAACAGCCCGTTTCGTCTCCAGCCCCTCCAAACAGTGCACAGTCCCTCTGCGCTCCGAAGTTCCAAGCTCAGGCACTAACCAATGGAGTAGGGATCAGGCTGAGAGTGCCAGAAGAGAGGTTAGGAAGTGAGACGGCCGAGCTGAGACCGGAGCGTAGGGCTAAA
>MU273895.1:0-18962 GCA_022160365.1 Vararia minispora EC-137 | reverse complement strand
GACGCCTCTCTGGCTCGCGGTAAACTCCTTCGCAGCGATCATAGAGTTCTCCTCAGCCTCGAGCACACCACGCTCGTTCAGGCCGGCCTTGTCTTCCGGCCGAAGATCCCGAAACGTCTTCGCCCACTCACCATCTCCTACGAGCGCCATGTATGCTTCGCGGCTACGCAGGTAGCGGTCGGCGGCATCGTCGATCAGTGACTGTACCGTATTCTGCGCTGCGCGAGCTCGGGTGTTGGCGTGCTGTCCAGTGATGTTGTCCCTCTTGAATCGGTTGAGGCATGATCGCAGGCGCAAGTGCCCCTTCATATCGTCTAGGTCTTTCGCCATTGCTGCCAGTCGGATGTCCGCCTCAATCTCCACCAGAAATGGGCGTATGGTGCGTCGAGCCTCGGGAGGCAGGTCCGAGGGGAAGTACTGCAGTTCGTGCTCTGGGCGGCGATCTTCGCCCTCTTCGATGACCTGGTCGCTGGGAGGGATTGCGCCAAACAGATCGGGAGCTGTCGCTTGTACTTCTGACCGGTAACGCGTGTTCCGCCGCCAAAGCTCATTGTCCCGTTGCACCGCTCGCACGTCTTGCTCCGTCACTTTTCCAGAGCTGCGCTCGTGTCCTGGTCTCTTATGCGCGCGGCGCCGGACCCGCCGCATGCGTAGCCTGGAGCAAAGATATTAATCTGTATTCACTCAAGCGACGCAACATGACCAAACCTCTCTGCCTCGAGCTTGAGGCCATTGATGAACAGGTTTGCGATGGCGGTCACCTCCGCATACATCGTCCCTCGACAGTCAACGGACAAGGAACCGCTGAGCGACACGTTGTCCGCTAAAGCGGCCTTCAGCCGGATACTCGCCACGGTCATAGCTATTCACTGGTTAGGCCCTCACGCGATCCGGATGGAGTACTCCTGCCACTTACAGGACTCGATGGGCTCATATGGGTTATCTCCCTCGTGCGTCTTCTCCCACCGCTCTATCTTTTCTATCCACATTGCCAGGTCCCCTGCGCTGACATCCTTCACAGACTGTGAGAATTCTGTGAAGATGTCACACTGCTCCTCCCCGTCCTCGACAGCCTGCATCATGCGGGTGGCCAGGAGCTTTCCTGTAATGTGATCATCAGCGTGTCCTCCAGAAGCGTGGACGAACACTTACCGATCCCGCAGTGCTTCCACCAGTTCCAAAACCCGCACCGGTCCTCCATCGTATCCCGCGCCGAGCCCGGTCCCATCTCCTTCATGCTCGCTGCCACCGGATTCACGCCGGACCACGCACGCTCCGAAGCCTCGCCATCTGTCAAACCCACGCCCGGCGTGAATGTCAGGTTGAAACTCGATTGACAAGCCTGCTTGTGTGCTGCTAGATGAAACTTCGGCACCACAAATACCGTCTTTGGCAGCACCTGCCCAATGAAGGTCGCCGCGCGCGGCGCAATGTTGAAGCCGGGCGGGATTCGACACAGTCGTTCGCTCAAGTTCTTCGACCATTGGCACGCGATATCATAAGCGATCACCAGGAGCTGCAGCCACACGAAATGTCGCATCACGGACACGAGAAGGTAGTCAGTCGTAAAATACCTGTCATATATTGTCAGACTGGTCATCCCCCGGACTCGGGGATCACACGCACTTTTCGCCCTTGTGTAAGCGGGCGTGTCCATTTGGCTGCCAAAATTCGTGCCGTTGACAGAAGACTCCGGTGATGCCTGTTGAGCGCAGGTGTTTGCCGCCCTTCTGGTTTGCGAGACCTACAGCGTCAAAGTTTGAACACGTGCTGGGCTGCGATCCACATTAGCTGATACACGATAAGGACATCAACTTTCTTACTTCTTGATCCTTGTCCTTCTCAGTGGCGAAGACGTGCTTCGCGAAGGCTTGGTAATCATTCTCCCGAACTCTGTACGCCAGTCCGGCGAGGACACTTGGATCGCTCTCGTCCGTTGCCTTGTTTACGCGATTACTGAGACGGAAACACGCGTCGCAGCACAGGAAAAGGCGCGCCAAAGGATCACTGTCGAGGTGTGCGTCGTCGTTAGTCAAACAGGTCTCTAACCAAGTGGGTATGCTCACTTCGTGTTGATGCCAAGATGAGGACAGGCGGGGCACCGCGCTGCGAGCTCGCCATCAGGAAGTTCGTCCACCGAGCGGACGTCGTGCAGCGCCCCCCGGCGTTTCAGTGTCATCAGACACCTCCATGCGCGAACCATCACCTGCCATTGTGTTCGCCGATCCTGTGAGCGAGCGTCAGCTACCGGCAGTGTCGCTGAGATCCTAACTCACCGGCTGGTGACCAATTCCTGCCCCGTCGGTAGCATGGACCAGCGATTGATAATATTTTGTTGCGCAGATATTTCCAAGGTTTGTCTTCACATGAAAGTCGTCGAGCACAGCGAAAGTCGCAGCCGTATGGGGGACATGTGCTGTGGCAGGGAAGAGGCGCATATCCAGCAGCTGAGTTGGCCGGTCGAGCTTGCTACCGTCGGGTTTCCGTCCGCCGCGCTGTTCACATGAGCAGAAGTCCACGTGGACGTAATGAATGCCGTTCGTGTGTAGCACGACGAAGTTGGGATCTTGGTCTTCGTGACGATTCTGGCAGACTTCCCCTGCCGAGTGTAAGAGTTGCACCCGCAGGCCGAGGTTCCGCAGGCTGACTCGTTCAAAGGTGTTCCCATTCCAGCGCTGGTTTTCCTATCCGTCAGTGTTATGGCCAACCATAGGTCCGGGATGACATACTTGGATCCAGTGCAGCGGCGTTCGTGCATGCGCTTCCACCGTACAAGCCGCACAATACAAGCATTTACCAACGCACTCTTCACATCGGTATAGGCCTCCGTCCCACGCAAGGCACTTGTGGCACTGGTCGGAATGACAGGCACTGCCGCGCCCTTCCAGACGGATAATCCGGTCGCCGTATTGCTCTTTTTTCTTGATGAACCCCAGCAAGGGAAACCGCTGTCCGTGGATGTAAGCGTCACCACGGCCCGGAATCGGATGGACTGATAGAAAAACTCACGAGTGCCGAAGGCATGACGTGCTCACTGTCTTCCGTGGGAGGCGCAGGGTCCGGCAGCTCTTCTTCGGTAACGGTGTGGGCAGATACTGGCGGATGTTTAGCTATAGCCGCCATGCGCTCAGTCTGGGGCCGCAGTCTGGGAAGCAGGGGCAGGCCACGCCGAGATGACCCAGAGCCCGAAGGAAGCTTCGGAACAAAGACGCTGGCCCTGCTAGACACGGTAGACGCAGGACCCAGCGCTTGGGTGCGCGCGGCAGCATCAGCAGTCAACGAAGTAGCCATATCTATCGCGGCCCGCATGTTCGCAATGCTCACGCGCGAGCTCTTGAAAGATTTGTACACAGGGACCCCAACGGCAGTGGCGACGTGGTCGGAGTCGAGTTTGGACAGCTTCCAGCGCCGTGGCCGGGAGGTGTTCGCAGTAGCGGCGGGAGGCTCAACCGAGGAATTCGGGCGCTTTCCATCCTGAGCACACAGGTCGTCGCCCGGGGAGGGAGGTCTCTTGGAGGGTGAGGACATGAGAAACAGGAATGGGAAGACGAAAGCACGAACGGTCCGTGTCAAGCTCGCCCGACACACGGTCACGTTGCAGTAAACGATAAAGGGAACGGCCTCGTGATACTAAACGAAGACGCGCTCACTCGTTAATAATAGACGAAGACTCGGCATGACCGGCTCGGCTAGGTCGTTCGGCGGATCGGTTGAGGGTTCAGTCGTTCAAATTCACGCGTCGAGGCCGGGACAACACCATACCCGGTGGGTTCCGTGCAATCTGTCGTCTAGATTCCAATGGCCTGCTTTGAGTGCGTCGTAAGACAGAGTAGAACAAAGTTAATATACGTAGTACACATTGCGTCACAGAGTCATCACCGCCGGTGCCGCTTCTCAGGGCACGCGCTGTTCGCTAACTCGGGAGACCTCCCACGTTTTTCACTTTGCTGTCGGCGGCTGAGCGCCAAAGCACAGGGTGATGCAGACCGCGCCGGATGGGAAGAAAGACCCAGCGCCCGTGGCGTGCTGTGGTTCTACACAAAGATTGAGAGAGAGCAGCCGTGCTCGACGACGCCACTTACTCCCTGCGTCTCGCGCTTATACGCGCCTGATAAGACCTCGATATCCGGCGAAGGCTTGTGGTATGCGCCCGAAAACACTTGGATGTCGGGTGATTCTCTCAAGCCCTGCTCAGTTGGGGTCATAAGCCACCTCATAATGACTCGCGGGACGGCGCCGCTTACTTGCGGCGTTGCACGCGAAGCGGGCGACGGAAGGGGCGGCGGCGACGATCTCGGAGGCGAAGAGGAAGGCGGCAGCAACGATGACGCGAGAGGTGGCGACGACGACGGGGAGATGCAATATTGAATAGACGAGGGTGGCGGGGGTGAGGGCGACAGCTCAATCGGCGAGGAGGCACTGCCAGCGAGGCCGTGTCCTCGACTCAACAGGGCTCCGTTCGTCGTCCACGTTGCAGAGCGAACAGGGTTCCCTCCGCGCCTTCCCACTGGCCGGTGCGCGACCGCATTCACGCGCGAGAGAGCCGCCCACGCCCGGATGTCTTCCATCTGCCCGGTGCTCAAGGCCAGCGAGACATAGTGAAACGAGAGGCGCTCTATGCCGCTGGCGTCGTCTGTGTACGTAACCTGGTCTCATATTCAGCACCGAATATTTCAGAGACAGACGCGCCCGTCTCTCGCACCCTTTCGAAGTACCGACCCAGATTTCGAGCTGATGTCCGGGCGCTGAGACGGTATTGCAGGCCGCGGCGAACTGTCGCGCAATCCGGGTACCCCTGTCGGAAACCTGGGTTACGATAAATACGGTGTGCGTCTTGCTTGACGCGATAGTATAGAGCTCGCGCCTGGGGCTCACGAGGAGGGGGGATGAGTAGGATCAGAGCGGGCATCTCCTGCAGGCAAAACGACGGCTGCAGGTATGATCGCATAAGATATACGCCTGTTTGCAGTCAAGTGGCCAAAGAGACTGGCTCACGGTCTACTCTCCTGAGAGTTCTGCCGTTCGGCCTTCCTTTACTTTTATGCGCTGATCGAGGCCTTTCCATCCCCCTCAACACACACAGCTACCGAGGCGACGAGATCTTCCGTGCGCTTCGCATGCAAGTGGATATCGAGCGCGACAGCCCGTGGATGTAATGAAAGCTATGTATTGTTGGCAGATCTGCGCAAATCGAAATCCCTGAAAACCATCCAATGTATGACGCCTGCGGTGCTCTGTCACGCCTTGCACACACGCGACGCCTAGGACAGACGTTAGTTTGGAGTCCGTTGGTTCGCCCGTCTGTACTCCACACACGCACCTCTAGGAGACATCCAGCACAGATGTCATGGCTGCATTGTATCAGCACCTGCAAGGTGCGACGGGCTTCCAGCGCGTTTGTCCCGTTGCTCTGGAACATGGCGTCAACAGTGGTCGATGTTAGGTGAGAGGGAGCGCACAAATATGTCGGCAACGCGCGAGTGCCGCAAGCAGAACTCAGCTCGCGGTACGGGCCTGGTCTGACTGGTCACTGGAAGGGCAGGGGACAATACAGTCGCGTCAGGTCGCTGCATTGGTGCAGATGCCCGACAAAGGTGGAGGATTGCTATCAAAGACGATTGTTCACAACCCTGTGAGTATGTGAGTCCTCGCGTCGCCGTGGGAAGCGATTGGCCAGCCCAAGCGCATGACATCTCTGGATTACTAGCACTGAGATACTACATGGTGCCATCGCCTGTACCCCACCGTCCCCGCCGTCCCCGTGTATTCGCTTCAGGTTTGCATCCCTTGCATCGGTGCCACATGCTTGCCGGTCCAACAGGTGCTAGAGCTCCTCGAGCGGCCCGAGGGAGCAAAGTGCGTGATCCTCTACTTCACCAAGTTCTAGCGTCCTCAGACTTGTTTGCGTGCACAGGCCAGATGTCCAGCGGCAGCAGGGTAGCTCACAAGAAGGTCAGTGCGTTCACATGTCCGACGCGAGAACGCATCCTAATATCCTTATCCTTTGGATCGGCAGTCTCTGGTTCATCCGATTGTCCGCGCAGGGCATCTTATAAACTCGACCCGCGACATGCAGCGTTCCCCTGCCCCCCGATCGCTCTCCAATTCTGCTGGGGAACACCACAGCATGCATAGCCGGTGAGTACTGCCTTCCTTGTTTCCGTGGCCGCTCAAACATCCCGCAAGGTATTCCGTGCGTGACGATTTACGCAGGCCTACGCCTATGCTACTGGAAAGCGGCTGCTTGACCAGCTGGCTGCCTTTCGACGAGGTCCTCGAACGTCTCGAGGTTCTCGAACGTCTCGAATGGCCCGCGGGTTCGAGATGCGTGTCTTTGGACTGAATCACGTTCTGGTGTTGCTAGAATGGTCTCCGCGCACAGCCTTGGGGTCTTTGAGCGTCACCTGCTTCTCGGAGGTGGCGACGCCGGTCCTGCACGCACACCAAACATGGCCATCGATGAAAGCACCCTGCGCGATTGCCTCAAGCACGTTCTTTCGCTTTGCTATGCGACGGATCCGAGCGACTGGGCAAAACTCTTCGCTCGTGAGATACGGGCTTGGGTGTACGATTATTCCTTCAACGCCCATGTCGTCATCACGGATCTTGCGACCCCCGATCATACTGGTGAACCCCGCTTCTCGGCAGAGGAATGTGAAGCACGCTTCTACGCGTGTCGACGTGCAATGGCAGGCCTGACGGAGGAGTGCGACCTTCTGGTCCGCCAGGGTGCTCATGCGTATCGCGCAGCGACGAGGGCAGGGCACACCGTGCTTGATGGACAGGAGTGCGTCCTCGGCGCCGCTTTAAATTGAATATGGGACTTATGCAGTTACCCTGACAGCCTCGACGAAGATGCCTTTCGGTGTACGTTCGGCTGGTGGTCTCCGGCCGAGAGGCTTCACATTCGTGCAACTAAGGAAACAGAGCCTTTCCACCGGTCTGAGCGGATCCGTATTGCAGCTGCAGCCCTCGGGTTCGATTTTACGCCCAGAGACCCCGTAAGCCAATATCTACGACTCATGTACCCGCCTCCACGAACAGCTGAGGAGTCTGTCAAGGCGAAGCACTATTTCGACAGCTGGGAGAGGGGATGGCGATCGGACGACTTTGAGCGTGAATATGCTCTACCGGATGATTGCTACAGTGATACCTCTTCGGATAGCGGCGCTGATGAGTGCGAGCCGTAAATGTACTAATTTCCAAATTCGCAATTTGAGCCCTGCCTGTCCTATCATCCGCGTTGAGACGTTGGTGTAATGAGTGAGATTCGTTAGTTATGACGAGTGACTGGCGGGGGGAACTAGCGTAGCCCATTGAAATGCTGTATTTACCGCACCGTCTGAAGTCCTTGATAAACCCAATTTCCCGTACACGCATGCTATTTAGAATGAATGCCGCGCCTAAGGCGCGAAATCCTCTGACATATGCACGAAATTCCGATGCTACAGTATGAAAGGAGTTCGTGGAGATTGCGCGAAAGCGCCACCTGTCAGTGGTGTATAATACGCATTAGCTGGACATCGGAGGTAGAAACGTCCCGCTCAGGTACTGCTATTCCTATGGTCCGTGCGTGGGAAGGGCCTTAGCCAGCCGGTCGCTCATGTGCCCTCTCGAGTTCAATCGGCGCATGGGCAGATTTCCGGGTATCCCCCTCGGTCTATCCATGCTCTTACATATTTCCCGCCTCGCCTTTAAGGACAGGCCCGCCCGCGCTCCTTGGCTGCAATCGTCGCGTTTCCTCCCTTCCCTGTTCCGTCTGTCTGTCCCCCTCTACCCGCTGCTGACCCCCCGTCATTCGACAAGCTGAGCAACTCTTACAAGATTATTTCGAGCCGGGCGGGCACGAAGATGCAGAGGGAGTGGGGGACAAGGTTTGTAAGCGTGACGAATGGTACCGCACACGTCTACGCTACATCAGGTGCGACCAGGTCTTCTCGCTCAAGCCGTTTGTTCGCTGACCGCCGCCTCCTAGATAATGTATATCCTGTGAAACTGTTCTGCGTGCCGTGAAAATGCAAGGCAATGCGGCTGTTCCCTTGCGTGACCGAATAGATGGCCCGTGAGGCTTGGAGCCTGCCGCGCACACGTGACGGACGCATCGGGAGCTCGCCAAGGCGCTCGCGTGGTTGGCTCACGGCTCGCGTGGGAGGCGCAAGCCGCGTGCGGCTGCAGCGACCGGTCGTACGCGCGCGAGCGGCTGCAGCAACCGGTCGTACGCGTGCGTGCGCGAAGACGTCTTCTCTCCCTGGCCCCCAGATCCTTCTCCAAATCTTCATGGCACCTCTCTGGTCGGTGATCACAGGTCTCAGGCGCCGGACGGCCACTTCGAACAGCCGCGTCGCAAACGAGGGCGCGGGACGATTGAAGTGGACGAGTAAGTCGCGGGCGTCGATCGTCGTTCCGGTTGATCGATCGTGCTAACGGCCCCAGCAGACGTGAAATCACGACTCTGGCAGTTTGTGAAACGATCCCGGGTGGGGCGACGTCGCGCTCCCGACACGTGCAGCGAGACCGCGGCGGACGAAGGCTTGGCGGACGTACTCGACATCCGTCGAGCGACGAACGAACTCGCGGGGCCCATCACCGCTCCTCGTTTGCTGTTGTCGGTCTCGAACAAAATCGCTGACCAGGTCAGGCGCGCGGGAGTGGAGGGGACGACGCTCGAGATGTCGTCAGGGGCGAGGATCGAGGGGATCGTACCAGGAGCGGGCGGATGGGGCAGAGACGACGTATGGGGTGCTAATGCAGATGTACGCGGACATGGTACGTTCTCCCTCCTTCCGCCCCGCGATCTCGAACGTCCTTATGCCCTTGCGAGAAGATCAAGCATCGGGCGATGACGTTCGATCTGACTTTCGCGCTCGTCCCCTCCCTCTCTACCTCGTCGTGTGCGACCTTTGCCCGCACGACCCCTTCCCCGGCCTCCCGTTGCGCATCCCGGTTCTCGCGCTCGTCCCCTTCTGTCCCCTCCCTCTCTACCTCGTCGTGTGCGACCTTTGCCCGCACGACCCCTTCCCCGGCCTCCCGTTGCGCATCTCGGTTCAGGCGTTGAACCTGCCGGGGTCGCCGAGCAGGACGGACACGAAGACGGCCCCGACAGCCGGGAACTACGTGCGCGATCGTCGTACAACTCCGACCCATGCTGAATTGGACCGGACTAGTGTCCTTGCTCGCCGACGTTGTATCCCCTCCCGCTGCAGATGGTCCCCTGCAGCCCGGCGTGCGCTCTAGCTTCGGTGAACGTAGCATGTACCGTGCAGCCATGAGGCACTCGGTCGATTCAGCCGGTATGTTCTTCGATTGTATGCGGAGTGCGGCAATTCATCGCGCTCGCAAAGGATTGTACCTGGTCTTCGAGGACGGAGATCTGACGCGCGCGACCGGCGAGGGCGCGAATGTCTTCTAAACATGTAAGGTGCTTATGCAGACATCACACTGACACGGGTGGCTGGCCGACGTGCCTGTACTATACGAACAATCATCGCTCGCGCTGATCTGGTTGCCATTTATCGCTCTCACTACATACCTATCGCTGTCGCTGTATCTACTGTTTGCTATGTATCGCACGTCCCATCGTCTCGCGCTCGCACAATAAATGTATCTCATTGTGAGGACATCGTGATTAGCGAGCCGTGTGAAATGGGTGAACTCCGGCTGATGTCAAGACGTCTCCCGATCACGCTGTCGCTTTGTTGCTCGCCACGATATCCTCCAGATCTGTGGTGCCAGCGTGTCTGGCTGGGTAGTAAGTCCCGTTTGTTGAATGAAGGGACTCATTCGATGTACAGCTCTTGTGACTCTCATGAGCTAGATCGCCAGAGGAGCCTCGGAGTTGACCACCGTCAGGACCGGGATGAACGTCCCGCCAGCGAGACGATCGTTTAGGCGCGACGCAGGTGGGTCGGACAAAGCGACCAGCCGATATGTTTGGCCTGCGGTTGACATGCGGCCAGCGGATCCGGGTAAACCGTACGACGAATGGGTGGGCGGCTTCGTGCGCCGGGGAACGACCCAGCCTTCCCGACGAAGATCCCCCGAAGTACTCTCCTCTCCTGTCCAATTCGTCGCCTTTTCGTCATCTTGCCATGTCGTCTCGTTTCTACATTAAAAAACAAAAACCGGGGGCGCGGGCGAGCGCCAGCAAGGATGGCTGGAAGTCAACGGACGGGAGCCTGGCAGGCCAGTCGAACGAAGCAGCTGAGCCGCGACACAAGGGGCGGCCGTACAGCATCAAGTCCAAAGAGCACCGCGACTGGCTCGAGACACAGCGGCCAGCGTACGAGTGTGCCTCGCGGAAGGGGAAGACAGCCGCTCGAGAGTTCCTCAACGAGACGACGACGGCGTTCTTGGATCGGTTCAGCTGGTCGTACGCCCACTTCAAGACGCAGGGAATCGAGAACCAGGAGGAGGACGGGGTCCAAGATAGAGACTCCATTTACAAGTTGGCGCGGCAGGTACGCGGTGAACCAACTGCGCTCGAGGGGAGGAATCTGGCGCTGATTCTGTCCTGCAGAAGGTATATAACCTGTATCACTCTGCGGCGGGCGGCGGCAGGCAGGCTTCGCAGCCGGCGTCCGTACAGTGGCTGCTCCAGTCTCTCCTGGTAAAGGTCTCTCCCCTACGTCGGCCGAAGCTGGTCAACGTCTTCCGACGGTCGCCTCACTATACGCCCGAGATGTGCGCGGAATTTGCGGCGGAGCTGAGAGCCATGGCCGAGGATTGGGACGACGATCTGGACGAGGACGCAGAAGCAGACGAAGACGAAGACGCGGATGTGGACGAGAATGACCGAGAACATCCCGACAGCGATGACGACGACGACGATGGTGACGATGGCGACGATGGCGGCGACCGCGCGGCACCGACGAGGAATCGTAGTCAGCGCCTGGCGCGGGAGGAGCAATTTCTTTCTCGCAAGTTGCGGGACGCTTCCACAGAGGTGAAGAAGGATCTAGAGGAGCGCGCGGTCGCAGAGTACGAGAGGAAGGTTGCGCAGAGGCGGGATTGGCTTGATCAAGGGCCTAAGACCTTTGAGGAAACCGCCGAGTGTGTGTTGTTCTTGCTGGCACGGCGCACCGCTGATACACTCCGAAGGATGATGAGAACGCTCTCGCCTCTCCTGGAGCAATTAGTGACCTGGCTCTCTGACCGAGGCACGTACTCGGCGTGGTACATAGCCGCGCCTGGTGACCCAACGGAAGGTCCACTCTCAATGTACTCGTAAGTATGCCCCCCTGGAGTGGAAACAAGAGACTCACAAAGGACGCAGTTTCCTGGGCGGGTCGAGTCCATCCAACGAGGCGAACGGAGCACGGGTCACGTTCGACCTGTACGATCCGGGGGCCCACGCTGATGCGTGTCTGCGTGTTTACGAGCACGCAGTGCGCGGACTTTGTGAGCGCTGGCGTTCCGTGCTGAATACGAATGCTTACCAAAAATGTAGGCAAGGAACCCCTGGCGCCCTCGGCTGGTGAGCGAGCGCCGTCTTCCCATGCATCATCCGCGCCGGCGATGCAACTAGCCGACGCAGACGAGCTAGAGCAAATGAGTACGACGCGATCGCCTTCCCTGGGCGACGATCCTAGCACGCAGGGAAGGTTGGCACTCGTATTGCCGGAAGGTGGTGAAGACGACACGTCGGGAGACGGTTCTGACTGGTTTTGGCCAGGAGAGGTACCCGGCACCCCGAATGCTCCCGCCGACCAGATCGCTCCCGACCAGATCGCTCCTGACCAGATCGCTCCCGACGGGGACGCCCCCGACGACGATAACGCCCCACCCGCCTGCGAGCCGAATGTTGAGACGGAATTGCAGACCTTGTGGAGAGAGGCGCAGTTTCGCGCGGGCACGGACGCGAGAACTACCGAGGTGGCAGATGGGTTCAGGGCGGCGGAACGGGCGACCGCACGGTCTCCGGAACACTCCCTCGATGATGGATACGCCGCGCTCGAGGATTGGCAGGAGGGAGACTCGGATGGCGCCGCCGGAGGCGAATACGAAAACGCCAATGCAGGTGAAGACGTGCGCTTGGCAGGCGATCTCGATCACAAAGGCGGAGGCGCACCTGACGGTGCGGGCGCAGGCGAGTGCGAGAGACTCGGAGACGCGATGACGCAAGAAGAAGAAGAGTACTGGGATTCCGTTATGTGGCCGGACGAGGGCTATATCTCCCCCAGAGAGAGATGGCTGGGGGAGGTCTCAAAGGTCTGGGTGGTGACGCGCGCGGCGGGTGCAAGGGGTAAGGCTCCAAAAAGTTGGATACACAAGCACGCACAGATCGTTGCGGAGGTGGTGCGTTCAACAATGGGCGGGCCGCCAGGGATGGAAGGTTTGGTGGTATATCCTCAGAAGCTCATGGACGCGTTTGATGCTGCTGCGGCGCTTGAGAGCCAGCGTGGGTTCGAGGTGCGCCCTGCTCGGCTCGAAAATGGCACTCGGCTGACTAGTTCTGTGCAGCCGGCTGCACGCGACAATAGCTCGACGTACCTTGAGGAGCTGCCAGAGCATCTGCAGCCGGATTATTGGAAGGCATGGAGGAAGGCCCGCTTCCCGGCGACACTGCCAGTTGCGGCAGAGGGAGTGTTACCAACTGATTACGGTTTGCACCTGATCAGGTACTGGATCGCATGCCAGCCGGTCGAGCGTCTGCCGCAGACGCGGAGCGGAAGTCTTGAAATGCTGGCCGCGCCGGAGGAGGGGATGGACTGGAGCGTACTGGCAGCTCGAGGGCCAGGGGGCACTTTCGGATTTGTGCGGGGTCTGACCGTTTGGGCAGCTAACATTGGCGCTCTTGCCCATACGCGGCACTGGAACGCGCTGGCGACAGATATAAGGCAGGTATTTCTTATTCTGGCACTAAAAGGCCATCAGAAAGCAACGACGCCGGATACGCCCGAGGGCGCTTCTACCATACAAGGCACGGACGGTGCTCGAGGGACAGCGTCGGGCAGGGGTGAAAGTGGGTATGTCTCTGCGCTGGTGTCCGTATCGGCCGGGAGTGTGTCCGTGCGGGCAGAGGCGACAACGCGGGCGATCTCCGAGGGCAGTGCGCGTGCACAGACGTCGGCAGGGGGAACATCGGCAGAGGACGGCAAGCGCCGCGTGCGCAAGGAGAGCCAAAAGCTCCTCGAGAGCAAGAGACACGCAGAAGCCATTGAAGCTGCAAGGAAGAAACGCCGGAAGATCGGCAGTGAGGCTGTCGTTCCCGAGGTCGGCCACGGGGGGGGGATGGGAGTGGGAATGGGAGCGAGAACGGGAACGGGAGCGGGAATGGGAGCGGGCGCGGGCGCGGCAGTCGGCGCGGGCGCGGAGCTGGGCGCGGGCGCGGACAGGAGAGAGGTCTCGGGATCGGGCGTGGAAGGGGTGGGAACTGAGCAGGGGTCTGTGGCGTAGGTAGCCTAAAATTGAGTCAGTTGGTGGCGCGCCACAATGCGTGAGAATGATGCGGAAGAGGCAGCTGTGCGTGGCGCCGGGGAGGAAAGGAGCGGGAAGCAGGTGGGTTAGGCATCGAGGACGCGATATATTAATGTACAGAGGCACAACTACAATGGTCGTATGGCTAAGTGGTTGAGGGTGTGTGGTAATCACGTGCCAAAAGCCCCGAGGCCGTCAGTTTGAATCACATCGGTGCCTCTCATGTGCTTGGACAATGTTTTGAGGATCGACGCAGCACATCACGTGCTGTTCCGTTTCGCGCGGCGCCGGTTCGAAGCGTTGAAATGCAACACCGGCCGCTACCGGCTAAAATAGAAATGATCGGTCCGGCGCTGGTGGGGGAACAGAGATATAGTCGACTTCCTTCTTAAAAACCAGGCGACCTGCAATTCTTCCGATATTCTAGTCGCCGCATCTCTCTCAAACTTTCCCGACATCGTCGTTCGCGCTCTTCAAGATGGCGCAGATGTCAATGCCACGATTGATGACCCTAGATATCCCTACAAGAGTTATACGCTGACAGCTCTGAAAGCAGCGTGCGAACACAAGCATGTAAACATCATTGATATTCTACTTCAGCACGGCGCAAGGATCATATTTCCTAACCGGCATTTCAAACCGTCCTGGCCTAACTTATCGGAAGCATGCCAAACAGGGAGCATTCACCTCACCAAACACATCTTCGACATATCCACATTCGATTCACCCTGTATACTTGACGAGGCCTTAATAACGGCAGTGAAACATACAGACATCATTGAATTCCTTCTCCAAAACGGGGCCCGACCTGGCCCGAACACCCTAGTAACCGCATGTAGGGCCGGTAATCTTGCCGTCGTCCAGAAGCTCGTCTATGCCGGTGTGGACTTTACCCTACAAGGAGCTGATAAGCTTGCACCTTTGAAAGACATGACCTTCACGCCTATGCAGGCAGCCGCCAAACATCCCGACATCCTTCATTTTCTCCAATTGATGGCTACGGCACGAGCTATCGAGCCTGCAGTGCAAATGTCGATCTGGCCATTGGCAGGGACCGACCTCAGTTCGGCCCCGAAACCCCCACCCATTGCTTCGTCAAGCAGCACCATTTATTCCTCAGGCCGCTTCCATACCTCGCATCCCCCTCTTCTCCCGTATTCCTCTACGATGAACACTGGAACGGAAGCGCCTGCGACAAGTGGGCATGGAGGTGACTCCTTGCAGATATTTTTTCAAGGAAGCAGGTCGTATAGCAGCTAAGCCTCCGAGCCATGACCCATGTTTAAAGACCGATCTGTAGCTTCAGGTTTGTCGTTGCGAATCTTCAGTAGCAAGAGTGCTGACGATCGCGATCCCAGGAGCGTGAGGAAGAGAGGTGGTGCATAGACGAGTTCTCCCGCATTAGTAATTTCCGCGGTCGCACCGTATCTATCCAAATATCACGATATGTGCGATTATACCAATCTTAGAAGCTCGAGCTCAATCACTGTGCGTATGTACTAGTTCTGTGTTTCGCATTTCATCTATGCTCTCCCCATTCTCCGGGAATATTGCTTTAACGAAAAGCAGACTCCGGCTTTGTCTTATGCGTGTATATGTGCCCGCCTTCGGGGCATGCGTTCTGTCGATCGAATAACATTCTGTCTCGGTTCTCACGATACGCTAGTACATGGCAATTTGTACGGCTTGACCAGCTGCCTAAGCCGACTTTCCGCATGCATGTCCCGCTCCGTCGCGCGTCGGCCGCGCATGAAAGTTAGCGAACTTTTCTCCGCTTGTATGCGTGCAGCTATGCCGTATCAAGAGGCAGCCGTCTCGGGCGACCGTCGCCCCGTTGCTTCATCGTATATTCCTGGATCATCGACCACCGATGATGTGCCCAAGACGGTGTCGCGAAAGAGTTGGATATCTCACGAGACCCGGCTCTGGAAGATGAAGTTCGGGCGTTCGGTGGCGGTTGATCCTGGGGACCGTCGTGTAATCGACATGTTCTGGGTGGAGAAGATGGTAGCGAGCAATCGAGCTGTAGTGTTCCACAGCACGAGGGTCTCAAAGGCTCTCCCCGAAGAAGTCAAGTGCGAACGGATACCAGCGCAGCCTTTGCGTGGCTGTCCGGAGAACCGGTGGCAGCTGCTTCCCTGGTGTCCTTCGTATCGATGAGGGGCAAGTTCGACGTACTCGGGTCGAGGTCCGATACGCTCGTGCTCCAGCTAGGACGCAGGTGAGATGATATTGCAGGGACAACCCCGATCTGTCCCTAGGGAAACAGGTCGAACCCTAGAGCACCGAAAGTCCGACCTTAGGACAATGCAAATGACCCGCGACGGCGTGTCCGCACCTCGCGCGCACTAAATTCCTGTACCGCGCCGGTCCAGACACGCGCCGCCCCAGGCCAGCCGGAGCGCATGCGCAGGATCCGCTGGCGTAGTGTGTCTGCCCACGTCGGCCGGCCGGCCACGAGACGCAAGGCAAGGAGAGCGGTAAGTGTCACATTCAATAACAACGGTCTGGCTGCACACGAAGGAGCGATGGGCCTCCGCGGAAGAGGTGCGGCTAACGCGAGACAGCCAGCGGAACGTAGCACATACGTTTCTAGCATGTCCCAAAATTCTTTCTGATTGCCACATTCAGCTCGAGGTGTACGCGTAGGGGCTCGCGAGCAGCTGCAAGGATCCGCACAAAGGACTCTGAGTAGTAGCTGGATGACGGCGTGATGATGAAATGTGTCATAGTAGGCGAAGTCCCCGGCG
This sequence comes from Vararia minispora EC-137, assembly GCA_022160365.1. Taxonomy (NCBI): domain Eukaryota; kingdom Fungi; phylum Basidiomycota; class Agaricomycetes; order Russulales; family Lachnocladiaceae; genus Vararia; species Vararia minispora. Next base: position 2,796 of record MU273895.1, on the reverse strand, counting down.
TCTTCGGTTGGGCGTGACTTCGGGAGCAAAACGTAGTCTGACGATCAGCATCCTGCATGGCGTAGTGTCCAGGTAAGTTTACTATACATGGGGTTGAGTCGCGCTACCGGAATGAAAGGTGGAAGTGTGCGATGAGTGACGGCGGGCGGGGACCAGAAAAGGGTGGGCGACTGGTGGGACTTCTCAGGCTCAAGTGTCTGACGGGTCCGGGTCGTGAGATCCGGCGGCGGATCTGGCGGATCCCGCAGTGATCCCGCCCGCACCATCCCGGTCGGCCCCGGGCCGCTCCCTTGACCTCCATCCATCCTGTTGCCCCTCTCGCAGACCACACGCGGCAGCTACGAGAACATAAAGTTATCTACCCGTTGACCGAGTCCCCGCCTCCCGCTGAATATCGTATCACCACAGCGATTCACCTGATCGTTGCGTTGGTCCGCGTACCATTCGACGTTCTTCGTTTGTTCGTTCGTACCATCCGTTTTGTGGATGACGCACAGCCTAGACACGACGGACGCTGCTTTTCAGTGAGTTTTCTGCTCTGCACAGGGCATCGCCATATAAATAACTTCCAGGCATGTTCACCGCCAATTCTTCGATGTTCGTCTCGGTTCGCTCGCTGGACGCGCTATTCTGTATCCCACAAATCGCACCCTCCTATCTTCTCCGTGACGTCCCGGCTTTGACGTACCACCACCACCACCTATATTTATCGTCCGGTCTACATCGCGGTCTTGCCTATTCCCCCTGTCAGCTCACTCGGCATCGCGCCCGCGCGCACCGCCCCTCGCTCACATTCCTGTGTACCATGCGGGTGTTCGGCTCCGGCGTCAATAGTCGTGCAGTGATAAAACTCATACCATACCGTACATGCTGCCGTTCATTGCTTCCGCAAACTCGGCTGGGACACATGAAGGGCCGTGCAACACCTATATTAGCGTCGGCTTGGTCTTGTTCCCCTGCGGTCTCTGCAAAGACGAGTGCGTTTTTCACTTATCTTGTCCCGGCCAATGGACTCATCGCACCAAGCCTAGCACATCGCTCGCGGGTCAGGTCTCCGACAGTGCCGTCGTTCCCGGACCGCTTGCGCACCCCGCTATTTGGCATCTGCCTGCTTGTCCCGTTCTCCGCCCTCGACTTCACGCTCCCCGCCGCGACGCTGTTCACTATCGGCCTCAGCATCGACTCCGCATTCACGCCGCCCTCCTCCTATGCTGTCAAGACCTTGCACGACTGTATTGTAGAGGTTATGGGCACGAACTCGTGAGTACTCGTTCTGCGCTTGAATCGGATTGAGGGCAGAAGTCCTGAACACCGTTCTGCAGGTGCCTGCCTGAGACGCACGTCGTGCTCCTCGTCTCGGACACCCTTCACGCCCTCAGCTACGGCGTGCTCGCAATGCACACAGCCCTTACATGGGCATGTTCTGGGTGCGTCCGATTTACTATCTTCCGACACTGCGTGCAGTTGACACGATGCGGGCGCCAGGCTGCTAGTGCCGACAATCCGCTTTGGAGGTGCGATGCGTGTGTGGGCGAATGTGTGGCACACGACGGTAGCTGCTAGCTGAAGCATCACGAATGGGCGGAATGTTCATGTTGTGTCTAAATGTGCGCTAGCAGCGGACCACTTACAATTTTCGTCATGTTGACTTTTCGACGAACGCTATCCGCCTACTCACTGGGCGTACCAGGCCATCCGTCGAGGACTGGTCGCCAGCGAATCGATACAACTTATGTCATCGCGGATTAACTTCTCTAATCTCGGGATTCTTTCCAGTCCTCCTTGAAGCTTGACGAGACGTTTGCTTTCGTCCAATCCACGTTAATAAGCTTGGTTGGGAAGAGAACGATCGGCTACGTCGAACGTTTGAAATATATGTGCTCCTGATGACGTGTTCGTCAGTGAGATCCTGAGATGACTTCTCCCCAGCCGTGTCCTCCTTAGATCCTTAACTGAATTTGGACTTACTGTGTCTGCATCTGTATCCTCATTTGTGCAATGCGAGGATATCGGCATTCACGCCTCAGAGTGAGCTTCTTGATCCGTTCTTCGCGGAAGCACGTGTGGAGGCTCTGTATCAGGGTGTACACGAAGCCCTGCTATCTAAGCATACGGGAGGGCTGCTGTCTTGCGCACCCCATCCACAGAGACACGATGACCCCCCCAGGCATGCCTTATCTAACCCTCCCGTTGCTTTCTTCACTTACTTCCTCCAACAGTTCGCATCCCGTACCCTTCCGATCTCGGTGTCTGGAGCCGACAGAAAAATGGCATGTTCAAGGATAAGATGAGGATGGACGATACGACATTCAAAGCACTGCAGGTATGTACCGCTTAACCCATTCCAATGAATAGACAAGACTATCACACACCACAGACTTCAGTCAGGACAGTGGCATCCAAGAAATTTGACAAGAGCAAGACTGCCCGTAGTCAACCTCCGGAAGTCATGCAGGCTATCAAGGACGAGATGCGTCTCCGTGAAACATCTTTCTAGCTCCCCTGAGTAATGGATGCATGGACAGGTTATAAAGACTCATGGGAATCTATTGTCGGAGTATGATGAAGAGTGGCCGGTTCGTGTCTTGGTCCTGGCTTACATCGAGAATCGCGCGGCATATGAAAGGGTATGTCATCCGTCCCTTTTCACACTGCGGGCATTTGACCCTGAATTCCAGGGAAAAAGTGTAGAAATAGGGTGGCTTGAGTTTATATAATTCCATCAGATTTCCCCGGAAAACATAGAGAAAAAATAAAACATCTTTCCATCACACTTTTCTCTGTGAACACTGGTTG